>JAOYSI010001746.1:0-16784 GCA_025775065.1 Hiodon alosoides | reverse complement strand
ATGCACAATTGATGTTGGATAATGCAAAAAATTAAGATGGCTTCAAGGTCAGCCAGGTCTTCAAATAATAGAATAAAGGCTTTATTATACGTGTTTATTGGTTTGTAGTACCTGAGTATGTCATTGATATAATTTACATAAATGTATTGGTTCCAAATTATTTATGAAGAACAAAACTTGAGTACTGTCTTCGATCTATGAAGTGTAGAGTGTAGAAGGGAAAATAAAATCTTCAAAGAAAAAATTATCTGCCATCAAATACAGAAAGTCTTTCAGGTCTGTATTTTTATTCGTCTTATAAGAAAAGATGTAGTTCTTAAGTAAAATTTGGCAGAAGAACAGGCTTATGTATAATGTGGAATAATCGATTGTTGCGTAGTTCTCATCAAAATATTTACTTAAGTTGGGGACCACAACTGGCCTAATTAAGGTAGATTGATCTTTCCTTGGTTTATTCAGTGTCAATTTTTTTGCCATGCTGTGCTTGAGAAGATCAGCATGTATAATTAGTGGAATGTTACCCATATCTTGGAGGAAAAAATGAACTTTTGTGCAGCATCTGGAAATGCAAGACTCTTGTTAAGCCTAGTTAAAAGTGTATTTTAACAGAGAAATACAAAGTCATTGTGTATTTATTTTTTAGTTTTATTGTATATAAATTTATAAATTCTATCTTCATAACATTCTAAATATAAGTTGATTGACAAAGTTGTCAGTCAATTCTGACATTGGCTAAACACTACTCTTGCAGAGGCAACCATACTTTTGGCTATGTTTATCTTGGGTTTTGTCTTTGCTTTGCATATCCAGTGTGAGAAACAGTAGGCAACCACCAGAAAACCCACACCAGGCAACGAGGTAACGAACAATCACAAAGCCTTGATCTCCTGGTTTCATGTTGTTCCCAGGCCGATCCCAGGCTAATTTAAACTTTCGTGTGGCCCTCTGGTCATATGCTTTGCCAAACAATTGGGGGCTTCAGTGCCATATGCTGCTCTTGTGATTCTGACGCCCTGGAGCCTGTTATTGTCTTTGTGTTGCCTCCTTCATTATATGCACTTGCTGTAAATTGCTTTGGATTAGGGTTTCTGCTAAATTAATACAGTGTATTTGTAGGAGGAATATGGAAAGGACTGCTCATATCGCTGCTTCCTACAACCCATATAATTCAAAGGGGGGAAAAAAAACAAAAAACCTTTTGAAATGCACGTAAATTATTTACAAGAGCAAGAGCTTAAATACAAGAGCTTCCAAAAGTTGTTCCTTACTGAAATGGCCTTGCTGAAATGGTGCATGTGGTATTCACATTGAAATGTGACTCTCCTATCGGTATGCATCATATACAAACGCAGTTCTTGTTTCATTCGGCCACGTCAGCAGTGACACGTCTGCCGTGTTTACACAAATGGGGTGAAGTGCGTTTGTGTTATGACAATAAGTGCCTGACCTCATCACCGTCACAAAATCAGCCTTTACTATTTCTGCTGTGCCTTAGTGTAGGCAAATCCGCTTCATTAACTCAGTGCTCATTCTGCTGTAAAGAGAGACACTGAGTGGAGGAGTTAGAAAGGAGCTTTCGATGAAGGCAGACAGTTCTGATTGTAGAAGAAATCCGTCAAGTAAGGAAAAGGCATATTTTTGCAAGAGCTTCTTGTCCCTGACTGTGGATGCTAATAGGAGACACACGCATGTGCAGTTCAACATCCCTCAAAGCATTATGGACCTCTGAGCCGTATGCCAAAAAGTGCCAACAACCCTGTCAGTCTTTTTAATGCTTAATGTGCTGGTTGCTGGTTGTTAGGAATATGGTTGTTATGGTAGCAAAAAAAGGATAAATATAAATACTCATTGTGGTTTTTAAATAAATCTTATGAGGAAGATAATTGGAAAACAGAACAGTTTACAGAACAGCTTAAATATGTTAGTTGCTGGTGGTTTTACTCTAAATTCTTTGTTACTTGGTAGATTATGCCATCTAAGCAGTAATTGGTTCTCTTAGGGTCAGTAGTTGGGGCAATTAAATCTTATGCTGTGAAATCGATTATAGTAATTTCATGATTAATCATGCCTAACATATCTTAGGTGTTGAAATTGCATGAAAACGACAAATCGGTACCATATGTACCAGAAATACATCGGGCTATTAGTTAATTATTATTATTATTATTATTATTATTAATTTTCACAATCTTCCAGGGCAATTTATAAGCTGAGTAGCTTTCAGATCTATACAATAAAATACACAAGAATGTAAGGGTAGGTACCTTGCTCAAGGGTACAACAGGAGTGTAGCGATTTGAAACAGTAACTTAATGGTTGCCAGGCTAGTGCCATAAACACATTTATTCTAATTCTAAGGACTCTATTTTGATGATCCTAACACCCTATGGAATCGCTGGCACAAAATGCATTTAGGTGTGGTAAGTGTGTAATTAAATAATAGCCAATTAGACCGATCGACATTCTCCCCTTTGGGAAGCAATGCGTGTACGACATCAGAATTTTGAAAGACACATTTCTGTTATTGTTTGTTGTCCAGTTCGACAACCACTTTTGGAGAGCTTATGGGTTGTCGGAGGTTGTCATTGGTTTTGTGATGAGAAGCTACATACTATTTTAAATACATATATTTAAATCATTTTGTGAACTGTGTGACAGCTTGAATAAGACATTCTCTACCGTCCAATCAAAATAGTTCATTGACACGAAAATAGCAATACCCGTCAAGCTTTTGATGACATGCCACCCTTGAGACTCCCCTCCCCGTTCAGTGCTAACCAGTTTATTGTAGACTGTGAATTTACCTTTTTGGATAGAAGCGTGAAATAATAAATTAGCTGCGGACTAAAATAGCAAATCCGCTTTCGTCCATGTGCATTATTGCTAGAGTCATCATGGAAATAGAGTTCTAATTCCTATTCTTAAAGGACACTTTGGCCTTTTGAGTGTTATTTGAGTGTAAAAAAAAATGTTTTTTATCGGTTCATTATGGTTTTCATGTATATTTTTGGGGGCAAAAATTACTGTGAAAAATAAATGCACAGTGTACCAGGCCTATGGATTATTGATAGCACATCTATGGATGCCAGAGCAATTACACAGCTTTACTGGTCAGCCAGCCCAGGGTCCAGGTCCTGAAAGATAAGTCCAAGATCCACAACTGTGCATTCTTTTTCACCCCTCCCCCTTTTTTCCTGGAGCCTTTACCATATTGCTATGTTAGAGCGAAAAGATCTGCTAGGGGCTGACTTTTTCATTTTCCCTGATTGCCATGAAGATATTGAATTCCAGCACAAACCTGCTTCCTCCGTTCAGAGATGAAAACCTAGAAAGAAAGTGGGGGAGGGCACGTAGCACCACTCCTCTTCTTCTGGGATGATTTTATGACAGGGGAAAGGGAATGTGGCTTCCCCACAAAGACCACTTTGAGATGGCCCATTTGAGAAACACAATGACGGATTTGAGAGGAAGACACAAGTGCAGAGCTGTTTGTGGGATGCTATGGTGCTTAAGTGGCTCTTTTTGGTTTGTGCAGTAAGCATGCTCTCATTAGCCCGTTTTGTCATGGATATGGGTGCTGTGCCATGCATGTCAAGCTGCCGAGGGATGATATGTAACACCTTAGTCTTGTATTTCTGTTATGTTCAGTCAAGGGAAACACAGGAATATCTAAACAGAATTATCTTCAAATGATTATTTGCTTTATCAGCAGTGAGCGCTATTTCATTAGCTATTTCATTAGCTATTTCATTAGCTATTTCATTTGCTATTTCATTTGCTATTTCATATTCAGCTATTTTCTGTTGTGCTCCTACTGCTTTTTTTTTTTAATCGGAAATTCTTTCTTATCCTACAAGAAAGCCTCCATGTTTTAAACTTTTGGTCCCTTTCACTATTCATCCATGGACCCCCATCACTGACCTCCTGCTCTCAATATGTGAGCATGTGCACACAATTGTCACTGTTCTGAAGCCAAGTGAGGGGTAAGGCGAAGTGATAGTGAAATCAAAAGAAGGAGGCCTGGGTGCTTTGTGAAAGCAATTCCCTGGCCTGATGTTTTCTTTGTCCTCTGCTTGATTTTTACTGGAATTTTGGAGTCTCAGAACTGCTGTGTGCTTGTTCCGCTTCTCTTCAAACCGGAGCTCTCTTCAGAGCAGGGCAGGGGGGAACAACCCATAAAGTCGAGTGCTTGTGGTTCGATCTGTTCGAAGGGCAGTCACTTGTAACAACCTTAGGGGTGCTCTGGTATGTCTTAATGTCCCATTGCACATTGCATGAGAGGATTTTAGTTGTTCTTATCTGCTCAAAATGGAGAGTGGGGTAGTCAGATTTGTTATATTCTGGCGTCTACCTGGTGTGTGGTCTTAAAATAGAAAACAGAGAGCATAAACATGCTACACTTTCATTCGACACAAAGGAAATTACCACCATTTATTGTTGGTAAAGTGGAGCTTGATCAGTTCATGTAGTTATTAGCTATCAGCCTCATTTAAATTACTTTACCAATACATTTTGGATTACAATTAATAATTGTTTTCACTCAGATTACAGGTAAATTTAGATTGAAGG
The DNA here is from genome assembly GCA_025775065.1 of Hiodon alosoides. NCBI lineage: Eukaryota > Metazoa > Chordata > Actinopteri > Hiodontiformes > Hiodontidae > Hiodon > Hiodon alosoides. Next base: position 12,215 of record JAOYSI010001746.1, on the reverse strand, counting down.
CGGAAGTTCTTGGAATACTGGTAAGATGACTTTAATCAATATTTAAATGAAATCAACACAAACAACCTGGTAAAAAATAATTATTATTTATTAGAATGTTCACAAACAAATCAAATTTATTAACTGGATGAAGAGGGACAAAATGGTGGAGGGATAGTTTGCCACATATCGACCACAAGTGGTGTGGGCTATTGATATTTGGCTATCTAAGAAAGGGAAAGGGAAAACAACATGTTTAACCATCTTTGAAATAAAAGTTGTGGTGAGATCAGTTTAATTAAAAGAGTTAGTGACAGCTTGCATGCAAAGGGTCTATGTTAAACCGTGCGTAGTTAAGAAGCACTCGGCTTTATAAAACTACAACTGGTTAACATTTACTACTTTTGCCAGGAAAAACATCTGAATCTTCCCCCCCAATAAAATGAAGAAAATTAAGACACAAAAGTTAACACAAAGCGGAAGGCTTTCCAAATCAACTGAAATAATTCAAACTTAAAACATTTTGGCAGAGAAGTGTTCAAACTCGTTGAAACAAAGTTCACATATCTTATAGTTTACCATGTAAACTATGTTTTTAAAAGGGGAAAAGCTAGCAGGATGTGATTTAAAACAAACCAAAGGTATATATAACAAAACCAATCAATACTGAGTTTGACGGAGTGCGTAGCTTCACAAGTAAACTCACACACAGAGCATTTAAACAGACTTAATCTAAGTTTAGAACATCGTTCTAAACTAAACATTCTGTCTAAACAACTAAACAATGTCTGCCTAGATAATACAACTTACTTGAGGACACAAGTCACACATCCTTTTGCTTTGGATTTTAATTTGTCCGACTTGTCGTGTGATGACCTCCAGTAGTTTCCGTAAAACAGAGAAGATTGGAGAGATTAAAGAAAATCAAATAAAAGTCTTTCTTAGACGTCTTCAGGGGAAGAGAGTTTGTTTTGCGTCTTGGGCGATGTTTTACACAGGCCGAAGGAATATGCAAACACTGTTGACAACTGTCAGGAGCTTGAAGGAAACTGGCCTTGCTTCCTGGAATCAGTAGCCACGTTTGGGTTTAGCTGCCTTTAATACCTCTTTTAGGTCCTGTGGAAGGCCTACAATTCTGAGTCTCAGCAGATTCTTAGTCTCCTTTATTTCAGAGCCCTAGAAAGACTGTTGGTGAATGTGTCTCTTCTTAGAGACTAGCCTTGAGGCCAGGGCAGAAAGAGTTATTTGGGTGCCTCTTTTTTGAGCTAAACCCGGAAAGGCCGTAGCAAAGGAGAGTATTGTCATTTCTCTCAATAGAACACAGCCAATAAAGGCCAGAGAACCAGAAATATCTTTTTTTATTTTGAGTAGTGACAGGCGACTCGTTTGTTTCAAGACACTTCTGTGGTGGGAGCAAGGCGCACTGTTACCTGGTAACCTTCTAGTGTTTGAGTTTAAGGAGTTTAACGACCTATCCAAGTGGTGTTCCTTCTTTGTATTTATTCTCTTTTTTTGCATCGTGGCTTTTTGGAGCCCTTGACTGACACCTACGAGAGAAATGGCCAACGGCCATGCCAGTGCATGCATGTGTGTCTGGTGTGCAAAAATATTAAAGCTGCAGATGGTTCCTCCACCCGGTCCCCTCCGGGTGGTCTGTGCCCATTCTGACAGCTCTGCTCCCTGGGACTCCGTGAACGCTGTATTTCTCCTACACGCAGTCTGTCTGACCTTCTACCCCCTTTCGTCTGTATTTATTCATTTTTCTCAAATGCCTGCTGAGACACAATAAACAAATAAACAACAACAAACATTCTTTCTGGCCCAGTCAGATTTCAGCCTTCCAAAATGTCTTTGTTCCAAGAAAAAAAAATGGCTAAGAAAATTTGAAGAAATGGAGGGGAATTCCGAATTATTTAAACACACACAAATTATACAAACTGGTTCTTAATAAAGCCTGGAGTAATTTTCTGAGACATGTTTGTCACTAGTATATTTGGTGCCAAAAACGATGATGTTCCTTGTAGGAAAACTTCCTTCCCCCTTTGAATTATTTTTCTGAGGCAGATTATTTTCTTGTTGTGAGCTTGATACAGGTGCCCTTCAAGCATATGAAGGATGATTTTAAGCATATGCCAGGACTTTTCTGCTAAAAAGTTCCCATGGACTGAAATTCTTTGTAAAAATATCATGATTGCACTGTGAAGTTTTATATTTATTTTAATGTATTTATGTCAAACAAACCTTTTTTTTGTTAAATTGTATATGCTATACGCCTTCAAAGTAGTATAATTTAAATTTTAATAATTTAATAATTTTTGCTCATAGCAAAAATGTCATATTTAATTTTATTTATTCATTTGGTGGCACAGATGAATGTACACACTTTAGGCCAATGGTACACTTTGTGTATTGGTTACTCATCAAACCTAAAAATGATATCACCTTACAGGGCTTTTTTGGCTCAATTAAATGCCTAAAATGTGTTATGAGGTCATGTTTTTTTAGGTTACTCACACTCATGCTCTTTTGCAAAAATACTAAATGTAGTAGTAAAATAAGGGACAGGAAGCACTGCTCCCTGACTCACCCTGGCTGAGAATGTGAAAAGGGAAAGTGCCCTGCTCCTCATTTCAAAACCACGGATAGCTCTCTGCTGTGCACTGTACACGAAAACACCATGTGCAGAGACAGTGCACTGGCCCTGCACTGTTTGCCTGCATGGCCTCTGTTTCAGCACCAGCTTGAAAGCTCACTGTAGTTTTTAATTAAGAATTGAGTATTAGGCTGTTTTGATTTGGGTCAGTTGATGCTACAGAATTTAGTCCGATTTATATGATAGAAAAACAAAAGAGGCATTGAACTGATATTTAAGAGACTTTTAGAATGCCGTATTAATTATGTATGATTCTAAAGCCCCTATCACAGTTAAAGTTCAGATCCATCTGCGTTTTCTGTTTGCTGGAATTAGTATTTATGCGACAATAAAATATAGCTGTTTAAAATCAATCCATACTAAAATGCAATTGAAGTCTGTATTGAAAAAGTAAGCTGCAAAAACATGAAAATATAAAACACCCTTCAGATGATCAGCGAATATTTGTATGTATGCATCAGCAATTATACTGATCTTAATGAAAGTCACTTTAAAGAAATACAAACCTCATGATTGCAGTCAGAGAGAAAGCAAATCTTAATTTGTCCTTTGCAAAATAGCATGCAGTAAATTACTCAGTTTTAGGAAGGTTTAATTTACCAGTTGATATATAGTGCAGTCCTGTAACATTTAACACTGTTAAATGACAGTTGTGGTGGTTCACAAGCTTGTGGCTGGATTTGATTTGATGGAAATAAGACCAAGCCGGGCTGGGGGCCAGAAGGCGAGGAGGCCGGGACCAGTTGTGGCTTTGAACTGAAGCGCTCGGGTCTCCCCTTGGGCGTCCTCTGTGGCCGTCTCTGGCCAAGGTCGTCCACGCGCTGGGGAAGCGGCCGCTGCAACCCAATGATTTCTGCCTCTCCTGGCAAAACATATCCAAGACTGAAGCCGCTTTTAATCAGGGCTGACGTGTGACTCAGCTTGACGGCAGCTTCAGACAAAGAGGAATTAGTTCCCTAGACAATGATGAGGAAAGGTCATGCATCTAGCTCGCTCTTTATTTATTTAATTAACCCCCATGTTCTCTGAACTTTGCTCACTAACCTTAAGGAACGATGCACAGCCCCAGGTCTGTGATGCATATAACATTAGGAGTGCCATTTATCTTCCACTCTGACCTAAAAACGGAGGCCTGCGCAGAATTAGGGCAGGCCCCCTCCATCATTTGTTTATTGTATGTCCATAAATAAGACCCTCTCGAATGAGGCATCAGAACAGGAAATTAAACGGTCTTAATGAGCTGCCCTGAAGGCCCAATGCTAAATGTTGCCTCTCAGCAGAGGGAGCTGTGGGCAGCCAAGGCCTTCAGAAAAAATCCCTTCTAATTACGCAGTTCAGCACAGACCTCCTTGACATTGTAGAGTGCCATGATGCATGCTGTTGCGGTCAATACAACAGTCAATAGACTACCAACTAGACTGTTGCAGGATGTACGAGGAGCTTGTTATGCTACGGTGCTGCATTTTTAACAAGAATTACTGTCTAATGCCTATCCGACAGTGAATTTTGTATCGGCTTTCTGGGCCATATAAAAGACATTTTCTCTGCCACTTGTGCCGTAAAGTGCACATTTAAATTAGCAAGCAATGGTTCAGTATAGTTAATGGACAGGCAAAGCAGTTGTAAAAAAGCTGCAAATAACATATCTGGCAACATTTGTGTGTTGGAAACTTGAAGGAACTTGAAGGAGTTGAAGGAAAGGGTCAAGATCCTTCCTTGCTACCTAATGTATCTGCCTCTGACCCTGAAGAGCTGCATCCCTGATGTCAGTGCTAGGCATGAGGCAACTCCAGTGGAGTGTCTGGATCATGAAATTAAAGGCTGCCATCTTCTCTGCCTGTGTGCTTCACTGATTTAATATTTGTGAGAGGTGGGGTTGGGGGGGGTTATGGGTTTCGGGAGATCTCAACCTGCAGGCATATTTTTACTTTATGATTGTGTATGTGTGGGAGACACAAGAAAAGTGAGTGATTAAACTGAAGGAGTGTATGCCGTAATTTAATTAGAGGAGAGTTTATTGCACATTGTTGCCGGCAGAACTGTGAGTTGAAAGGGAAAATGGCTTACTTGTAGGTGGATTTGGGGGGGGGTTAGGAGTGCACTACAAAGCCCTGGTGCAAAGGGATAAAAAATAATCTTTCTCTTTTCCTTTTTGTGCTTCGTCGGCACGCCATCTCTTGAATCCACCCTACTTTGCGTTTTTGCCCTTGTCAGATAATAGCTGGACCCCTGGATTTATGGTGGCCCCGTTGGTAGAAAGATGATCGGTTCATCAGCTTGCGAGTAAATCTCCAAATATTTAACAGCTGCCTTGGTACCTATCAATCAGTCTGCCTGACTCTGCTCTGTCTGTCTGGCAGTGATAGCGCAGTCGCACACAAAGTTGGGGTCAGGGTGGGGGGTTGCCTGGTGTACAGACTGCTGTTAAAAGCACTGCTGCATAATCGTTTATTTCAATTCACGCTGTCAGCTCTCAGCCCTTGGGGAGGAGAAAATGCAGATCCTCCAGTAACTGGGAGTTTTAGCAAATGGCATATTTACTCTGCCTCTTTTTTTGTTTTTGTTTTTGCATTACTTATTTACCTTATTCTTTTTGTGGAGTGTATAGTTTGCACCGTCTCGGGTGTGTATATCCTCACACACAGACACATACACTCGCTGAAACACACACTGACACAGACATACACACACAGCTCTAATGCGCCCATAGGCAGGTATGCAGTTGGAGTCTGTGACCTCCTGAAAGTCTAAGCTTTTTTTCCGTTTAAGTAAGGTTTCAGAACCTGAGTCTGTTAGTTGGTCATTTAATGGTGGTATTGAAATATTCTGTTAAAATTATTTGTGAAGGGAAAATGTTACTTTTCATAGTATATTATATAGTCACCCACTAAAGCACCAAGCATTCTCCTGGCAGAGAATGTGACGCAATACATAAACTCATCAGACAGGTTTATGAATGACGATGTAAAAAATAATTCTGCCAAATAATTCATATGATGAATTTAGTTGAGTGTCCATCAGGCCACAGTGCAGTTTTCTACGTGTCAGGTGGATACTGCTCACTTGAAAACAACCAGACCCGTTTTGTTGAAGCAAGTTATTTTATTTTATTTGAAAGCTATTTTGTGTGAAACTTTTAGCCACTATCTGAAAATCAGACTTATGGACAATAGGGATTTTGTTACGGTGTAAACAAGCAAAGTTCCAAAAGCAACAGGGTTAAACAGTTTTGAAAAACTGTGAAGAGACCATATTACTCAATGTGTCAATAAATGCCATTGATTTAGATGTATGCAACAAAGTATTGAAACAGTTATGAATGTGCAAATGCTCATGCTAATACGAGACCTATCCGATTGTACAAGGATGGTATTTAAAAAGATTGCTGCTTTACACTAATAATACGCAAATTTTGGAGTGCATAATTAATTTAGCCACCCAACGTCGACTAAATTTACATTGTATGTGTTGTCTGCTAGGGGAAATGAGGAAAGTTGTAAGCTTTGCCACTTCAGCTCCACCCCTCTGCGATTTCAACTAGGGTAAACAAATGTTTTCAAAGGTGAAAAATTTCATCTGACAATGTTGACAACGCAACAGGGTATTGACATTGACAACCAGAGGTTGTGATAAAACAAACCACGGAAAAGTATGAAATCGTATTGCAATTATTTTCTGTCCTATAGTCAATATTGAGCATTACTGACCCATTGGTTTGCTATGTTTTTGAAGTTTTTTTGTTTTTTTTTTGGGGGGGGGGGGGATCTTGCTAAGTTATAAACTGTGGCCTGTGTTTTCCTTAAGAGTACTACTGCTCTGTAGCCAATGACTGTAGGGTTGGTTTTGTCTACAATACATAGTTTTAGACTTCGTATATTTTGGTTTTTTGAGGATCAGTACCTTTTCCCTTCTTATCAAGACCAATTAGCTGAACTTGCCAGTTCATCCATTATTAATGAAGCAGGGATGTTGGAGATGCTGGTTAGGAGCCCTACCGACTCCCACCCACCCCAGCACAGACAGCCCAGTTCTCTGTTGTGTTGCTCTGCTGGTCACAATATGACAAATGACAGCTGGATTTGAACTTGCAAAACCAGGTCATATTGCTCCATCTTCATCTTCGCTCGGGTGACTGCCTTTACCAACTGAGCCACTCTGGATGCCTCTGGTGTTGTGTTGTTTAATGATACCATGCTCACTTGGCATGTTAACAAACAAGGAACATGAGGGGTGGTGGAGGGGGGTTTGTTCATCCACAGTTGGATTTTAATTAACATTACATCATGATTTCCAGTGAACCTGAATCAACATCGTTTGACTACTGGTGCAGTATGAAAAAACAAACATAATTATTTAAACAAGAATCACTGCTTTAAGAAATTCATTACTGTTCCTAAGATTTGGTACATACTTGCAAATTGATTCAAGACTAACTGAAGGATTTTTCAGATCAAGTGCACTACGAAATAACTGTATTTCAGTTTGGGGATCTCTTCTCCTCCTAGCTTCACCCATTGTTGATCCCAGCATGAAAGAATGTATTGATGCAAAGCAAAGCAAGGGGAAGATAATCCAGTAATATTACAGAGGAAACAAAATAAACTTTCAATTGCACATGCGGCATAACTGATGCTAAGATTAGTTTGCGATAAATAGCTAGCTTCCTTTTTTAATGGTAAAAAATACTCCGTCAACATGAGTCCACTTAGTGAAGGTCTGTGTGAGAGAGGAACAAAAGAAAATGGATCAGAAAACCGTAACACTCTCTCAGTAATCCCAAACTGAATGTAAGATGAACTAAAGATCACAATGGGTTAAATTTAAATATCTACTGTAGGTATTTACAAACAATTTTGTTTAAAGCCACCTAGCAATGCTAATACTCCAATACACTTCATGTCCATTTCCCAGCTAAAATAGCTAAATATGACTAAAATTTTACTGTGTGCTGTTTTTTTTTAACAATATGAGCTGTTGCTAATGGGTTTATTAGCCAGAATTGAGCTAATTGAGCCAGATCGCTACAAAACTTCAGTTATTTTAGGACATTAAAATAGGCTTGCTTGCTGAAAACGACATAGACTCAATCAAAAGTGAAAACATTTGAAAAACATTCTTTATTAGTTCCATTCCAAACATATAGCTTCTGGCATGCAAGATACACATGAACTGATGCTGTTGTGGGAGCTTTTTTTGGATCAGAAGGCAAAAGGAGACAGTAACGAAAGATGAAAAGCTGATGATTTTTATTTAATGGTCCTGATCTACAATTTTTAAAAGGTTAATCGATGATATCTAAATCTTTTCTTTTATATCAGGCCTATTTATATTTCTATGTTCCATTAGTGCTAGTAAACTGTTCATTAATTTTCTATTTGCTTGGTGGAGATTAATCCAAAAGACGGAATTGCTGTTTCTAATTTTATTTATTTTGCTTTTGTATTCATGTTGTATTTTATTTTACTAGACTCAAACATTAAATAGAGAAAGAGACAGGACAAGATAACATAAAAAGGAGTTTATTGGCTGGGGATAGAGAAAATTACACTTTTAAGAATCATATTTACAGTTGAATTAATCTCCTGTAGGCAGTACCACAGCTAAAATATAAAAAAATTTTTTGGATCTTACATAATTTCAGATAAATGAACAAAATGGAACCATTCTGTGTTACTGATCCAATATACAACAGTCTGCATTGGATCTTTGTAATTCAACTCACGCTCCATTTACAGATTTTACACATTATAGTCTAATCTGCTTACTAGACAGTAAATTTAAGCATCAACATGTAAATGTGCAAGCCTCATTCCAATGAAGGAAATATATGCTAATCTATTCAAATTTAAATTTTGGATTATATTCTCATAATTAATTAACCTAAAAAGGATCAGTAATATAATGGAATAAAATACTTTCTGTTTGTTTATGCAATTACATTGATAAAGTCTAGCAGTTAATTCATTTATTACTATATTCTGTTTGTGTTTAATTTAACCAGGTTCCCTAGGTGATAAGTTATTTATCTCAGGTTATGGTCTGGTAGGTATGTAGAGTTGTTCTGTATTTTTTGGAATGGGTTCATGAGGGTGAAGACTCATTAAGTTTGAGGTATATGTTAAAAGAGATCTATCAAGATAGCACAATATTATGTGTATAAATTACTTTACCTAGCCATCTAGTTTAGAGCTAAAGTAATACATGACCAAAGAAAGCACTGTAATACAACTGCAAAATAAGCTGTGAGATTCATCAACTTTAACCTCTTCAGGAAACTGCCCCAACAGAGCCTTTGTGACTGAAAGCGGAGCAGTCCCTGTGTATTGCCCTTCCTTTAAGCCAGACTGGTGGTCATCCAGGAGATTTTTCTCTATGAGTTCGGAAGAATGTTAGCTGCAGACTGCTGGTCTACAATAGGGGAAGCTTTTAGAGTTTAGAGTTTATAGTAGAAGGAGATTGGGAAATAGTTGGGGATAATGCTATGTTTTTTTAAATCCCATGTTGGGCTCTATACTGCCCAAATAAATTGGGAACATAGCTGACAAGTTGTATGATGTCAGGAAAGTTGATGCATAGGTGAAGGGATGAGATCCAGTACCATAGGGGGCTACCCTTGTGCAGCTGGGTGATCGTTGAAAGACACTTCTGATCTTGAGTTTTCCTTTAAAGTCACAGAAAAAGGAGGAAGACCTCAGAGAAAGGAAGAGTTTCCATTGATGTTAGTCAGCAGCTTGAATTCTGGATAAGTGGAATTGATAATGTGTGGTAGTAAGAGTGAATTTGAAGTGAATCATATGTACCTGTCTGTGTGCTCTGAGAGCCATAGGCTGGAAATTGAAGATTTGTATGGGCTGAAAAATACAGGGCGTAAGGAGTAAGTAAGGAGGATACATGTAGCAGTGTCTTACCAGAGAGAGGGCCAATGCAGAGAAGGCAACATAACCACAAAGCAAAGGGCAGGAAGAGATAGTAAAAAAAAAATAGTAATAAAAATAAATCACACTCACATGCACAGAGCCACAGCAACCAATTTGGTACTTGCGATTTTTCATTCAGCAGGTAGATTAAATTGGAATTTCAGTTAGTGAACTGTTCATTCAGTTACTTTTCCGCAAAACCTAACATATAATAGTTCATTAATTATGGTGCTAACTATGAGCATTAAAAAGACAAATGTTTCTGACCTAAGCTCAATTTCAGGTTCTACTACTCAAGATGCCAAATGCAGGACATGTGCAAACAATGTCTTAAAAATAACTGGTGGCTCTACAAGTTCGCTTTACGCTTATCATCAATCTCTTAATAAAACTCTGTTAAAGAAACATTCTGCTGATGCCGATGTTGGTATGTTTACAGAGTCCACAGCTGAGTCACCAGCATTGAAAAAGAGAAAACCCATATCTTCAACGTAAATGACACATTACTTGCTGCTACAATATCGCGTATGACTGCCAGAGATGGATTATCCCTCAGAGTGGTTTGTACATCGCCAGATTTGCGAAAGTCTATGAAAGTCAAAGGGTTTTCAGAGATGCCAAATTAAACTATAACTATTCAGAAGGTAGGGTTGATAATAGTAAGCAGCTTATCCATGGGATCGATTGCTAATTGGATGAGTCTACATCAGAACGTGGAAGATGTTACATAAATGTCAATATGCATGATGCTGATGGATTTCAAAGTGGAGGAAAATTTGAGAACTTCTGGAATGGTAGTATACCACTTGAAACCTACATTAATTTTCATCCCATAGTCTCTTGCTGGTGTGGTAACAACCAATGGAGACTCCGTTATGGTGAGGTTGGTAAGCTGATACCTGCTGAACAACAATTCTGTTTTGCTGATTCATCATTCCGTGATAAATCCTCTTAATGCTAAGAAGCCTGGAAACTATTTAGCCGAGAAGCACAAAAAGAAGCCATTCGGAATCTGACTAAGCTGAAGAAGGTGGGATGACAGTTATACCCGTCCTGCACAATTTCAATAAGGGTATACACAATAATAACTAGAGCGTAGTAAGACACTGAAACCCCTCATTAAGATAGTCCAAAATATTGTGAAAATCTGAAGCGACCCAGAAAAAAAGAAACATTTCTTCAGAAACATATGGTGGCAGAAATGTGTTTTGTGTTAACACTACTAGCTGACTACAGCCATATTGGAAATCACTTAATTCTATATTGGAAATTCCAATATCCACAAACTGATCAGATTGCACTTAACATGAAGTCACAAATCAACCTCACAGAGGAAAAGTTCAACAAAATATTGACTTTTGCATGAGCCCAACAGTCAATTAAGAGGCATTAGATGCACTTTTCCATAGAGAAGCAAATCTCTTGCCCACTTACTCAAACTCATAATTCATATTGCACCAACTTACTCAAATTCATATTGCACAAACTGGAATTACAAACATTGTCTCTTCATAACACACTCTCCAAGGTTCAGAGAATGAGAATTTCAGAGAGACAATCAAAGGGGCCCTCCTACTACATCAACAGAAGTGTGTGAAAAAAAAAGAAAAAGAAACCGCTCATTTGCTCCATCTCTACTCTCATGAAGAATGAAGCCAACTAACATTACTGTAGCGACTTTGAAATGATAAAATAAAAATAGAAAACGACTAAAGCTACATCATGCAAAGATTAATATGGACTCAATAATAAAGTGGGATGTGGTACTGTTCGAATCTGAAGGATTTTGAGGCTGCTATCTTCAACTGGTCAATTCCTACCTCCTTTCTATACCACTATCAAATGTTTAGTCTAAATGGGCCTTCAGTGCATTCTGCACATGTTTACGTTTATCATGCTTGGGCTATCAGTCCCTTGACAGTTTATGTTTCCTGAGGGCATACTTGCAAATGAACAATTGAACTTGAACAAGTTCAAGGTTACTGGACGAAGTTTTAGTTTTTTTTTATGAAAGAAAAAAGCAAAAGAAAGAAAGTCTACGTATTCATTTAAATGGTATGTGTCTTCAAAAGAAAATCCTATAAACAATAATTAATAATTTAGTTTTATTTTCAACTGAACTTGCAAACAATTGATTATTTCATATTAGGCCTATTATGTCTTCACATGACTTGTCTGATGTTATTGACGTGCCAGGTTAGGTTCTTGTCAACAACTAAACTTTACAGTTGAAGTTATTGTTGTAGGCCTAGTTGGCAGATGTTATTTTCATATATATATTGTAACGGGGATGGAATGGCGTTCAACCATCCCTGTGGGGGCTGCTGGGAAGCCTGGCCCCCGAACTGTTAATAAAGTAAATAACGTGTTCAAAGCTCCGTCTTTTAATGACGTTGTTGTGTTGTAGTTCAGTTTAGTTAACTTTATCGTTAGGTGTTTTAGTGATTAAGATTTTGTTCCCTCACCGTGAACTGCTTTGCTTGTTTGTGTGAGGGCTTTCTTTGTTTTCCCATATATTGTCAGTTCTTTTCACTGCCAGTTCCGCCTTTGTCAAGGCAGTCGTAAACGCATTTGTGAATAAAGAGCATGTCTTTCTGTTGAATTGGTGTCTGACTCCTTGCTTGAACCCAGCAGAGTAGTAGCACTCTGAAAAACGCTACAATATA
>JAOYSI010001744.1:0-12364 GCA_025775065.1 Hiodon alosoides | reverse complement strand
ATGGGGTGCCAAGTGTAAAGGGTACACACACTGCTTCCCTGCCCATTTTGTGCCACAGTAGTTTATTATAGTCCATACTTATCATGGGGTGCCAAGTGTAAAGGGTACACACACTGCTTCCCTGCCCATTTTGTGCCACAGTAGTTTATTATAGTCCATAATTATCACGGGGTGCCAAGTGTAAAACACACTGCTTCCCTGCCCATTTGCCCAGATTTCTCCAGCTTAAATATATAATTTACTACTCTGAATTTAGGCTATATGTCAAATATATAATTTAGGTTATAATTTAAGTATATATCTTTTACACGATATAATTATAGGAAAAATATGGGTAGTTGGTATAATTACTAAATTATATTAATTAAATATAATAAATTAGTAAATTTATGTTATAAGTGAGTGTAAAATGCTAGATAAACACAAAATCTGAAAAAATTGTAATGAAAAAAGCAAGCATGTGCATGTAACTAACATTTCCATTTGGCATTCTGTAACTCTGGGTGACAAAGATTACAATAGATTTCACTACAAGGTGAAAAGGATATATTTCCTTTAGGGCTAAACCTATTGACCTATGTCATATAAGGGAAATAACATTAAGACAAACAGGGGTTTGAATTTTTATTTAATTGTCTGATTCAAGTCTGGTACCTAACCGTTTAAATAATTTTGATTACAGTTTTTGATTAATAAAGACTATAATTTCCAGTATCCTACAGTAATATAAATAGCTAAAACATTGTTTCTTGTCTTTTAGAATACAGTAATTTAAAAGGAATATCACAACAAAGAAATAAGAAACTGAGCTACCGTGCCCTAATGAGAACTACTCAGAGAAGGAATTTAAATCTGTTCAACCTGGAAGTTTCTGCACAACAGCTTACGTCTCTTATACGTTGTAATTGGTGAAGACGAATGCATCAGGGTTGAACACTTACCAAGTCAATAGTTTTTTTGTAAAACCATTGTTACGAGCATTGACTTTCTTGATTATTTTTGATCCGGAATTCTGATATATGGTTTCTATGGTTAGGTTGGAAGTTCGGTTTTCCGCAATCCCCAGTCCAGTGGTTTTTTTAATTCTACCCTAATCCCTTTTGCATGGGCGATTATAAACAATTACACAGGTGATTTTGGGCAGCGTATAAAACTAACTGGTTTGGGGTTGTCCAGGCCTGAAGCTGGGGCTCTCTATGATAATAGTAAGTAAATTCATTATAGGACACAGCTATAGCAGTTGGAGTCAGCATTTTGTCTGTTTCTCCTCACATTTTAAGAATAACGATAGCCCCAGGATTGGTTTCTTTATGACGATGACAGCCAAATGAGAACCAGCACTTCAGAAGACATGCAATCTCTTCTGATTTATTCAACTTTTTCAGTCGGCACAACCCGCTTATTAACAGTTATCATTTTGGGACATTGTTGTTTTGTTTTGCTCTTTAAGTCATATCCGTGTGAACACTGAAACCTGTGTGTGTGTGTGTTTTGCATTGGTGTAATTATGTTGTTTCCTCAGCTTGACCCCCAGGCTAGCCCTTCAGGAGTGCTATAATTTACCCAGTTCCACTGCAGCATTGAAAACCACCGTCCGCAGCCGCAGGAGCTGGGCTTCAGGATCGGGGAGAGTGGGGGCTGGGAGTTTTAAAGGTACAGCACCACTGTCACCCAGGAGGTGGTTTTGTGAGACCTCTTTAACAGTCATCACTGTTGAAGCATGTGCTGTATATCCAGCGTGACTTTACCACACTGCCACAATTGGAGAAAAAGCACCGATTAATTAATGTGTTCAAACCAGCCCTGAAGGAGACAAATAAAACATGTACCCATTGACCAACATAATTATAATAAATAAAACTACAGGAATGCCATGGTGCCCACAGACATGCTTTAAATTGCACTACAAGAACCAGATATTCTGTTTAAAACACTGCGGAGATACTGGATGCTCTTGGTGCTATGAGTCCTAGCCTTTAGTAGTACAGTAGGATTGGCTGGAATATAATTTTATTGAAGGGTGCCCTTTCTCTCCACTTTAATTTGCTTGACGATATATAAAATCACATGACGAGAGAAGGTAGGGCATCAGGCTGATTCTACAGCTCCTTTAGTCTGTATTTACACAGAAATTTTCACATGCAACTGCCAATTATAAAGTGTCTGTGGGCAGAACCGTTCCCCTTTGCCTCTTTTGCAAATCTTAGAAGGCAGAGGGGGTGCTGAGGAGGTCAGGAGTTTATAGTCAGGGAGGATCACAGCGTTCACCCTGGAATGAGCTTTCCAGCAGGGGCAAGGAGTCAGTCCACAGTGCAGCGAGTGTGTGGGGGCTGATTGCCGCCAGGGCATAGAAGGAAACCCACTGTAAAATAAAGACCGAAGCAGCGCTAACGTCAGCCAAGGTCGGCCTGGACTGAAGATAAAAGCAGGGCCTCTGTGCAAGAAATCTCCATCACTCATTAAATGAATAAACAAAGAAAAAGCCAGTCTTGTTGATCTTTAATCGACACGGCAACGGACAGTAACAGTTTTAAATGGCTGACAAGCTGTAAGTTAAATAATAATTTTTTTTTGTTTTTGTTGTTGTATCAGTCGTGGTTTCAGTACTGTTGAAGTACTGTACAAGGTTTTTGTACAAGGAATAATGAGTGTTTAAACACCGGTGGTGTTTAAAGATTTTTGTGTCAAAAACACTAACATGCAGATTTATTTCTCAGATTTTTCAAGGTTTCTGTACAAGGAATAACGAGTGTTTAAACACCAGTGGTGTTTAAAGATTTTTGTGTCAAAAACAATAACATGAAGATTTATTGCTTAGATTTATCTACATGTTCATTAACAAATTTAAATTTTTATAATGATACTAATGATATCAAATCGTAATCGTGTTTTAACAGTCACTGGCTTTTACCGAAGGTATAAGATGGCACAGAGGCTAACCCCAATCCATCTCGGGCTACATGAGACGCAACGTAGTGTACAGTGGAGAGCCACTTACGAGCGATCTTCAGCTGCACCCGAATTGTCCCTGCAGACCGGCCACCAATACCAGCCACCGTCAGGCCCAGAAGGAGCAGTGCTGCTGCCAATGCGGCCCTCATCAAAAGGGTTTCCACTGCTGCTGCTTGTGACATCCCTGAAACCATGCCACCAGGGGGCGCCACCTTCGCCGCATTCAACCCCAGAGGACGCCGTCCTTGTCGTCACTTTATCTGCATTGTCTGCGTTGGATTGGACGTTGAGGCCTCTCCAGATTCCCTGCTTCTTTTATTTGCCTCTTTTAAAAAAAGAGAATATACGGACGGACTCTGAAAACGCAGTTAACGTAAAGTTAAAAAATGCTTATTTGGCTGAAACAGAGAGCTGAACAGACAGTGATTCTCTTAGAGTATTACTGTTGACCGGAAACTGAGGCAGGCCCTTGGGGTGAAGTAAATTTGCAACTGATTTTCGCAGACGATGACTCAGTGTTGTCTGGATCTCTGCCGAGGGTCGCTGTTAAACTTAATTTGGCTATCCTTGCCATACAGGGGAACCCTCCTATGTAAAAGCCGGGAATGGGACGTAAACCTTAACTTGGGTTTTCTGTTAACATTGGACTCTGAGACTCTTGGACTCGGAGACTGATGAAAAATGTCAAAGTCGGCCATTTGGAAGTGTTCATCTTAATAAACATAAATGAGAAAGTGCCTTCTGTGTTTTATCTGCCAGTGAACTTCTAAACAAGAGTTCTATTTAATTATGATGTATTTGAATCAGCCCTAATTAATATAATATTCTAGTACTGTTTAAAAAGTGTGAGTTATTGAGATGAAATATTTTATTAATTATCGGGACAGAACCACGGGGCAGAACTGCAGGGCAGAACAGGGGGGCAGAACAGGGGGGCAGAATATGGGGGGCGGAACAGCGGGGGCAGAACAGAGGGCAGTAAAGCCTGGATAGGGGCTGTGAAGCACTACTTGCATCCCTGTTGGTTCTGTTTCCTCTTATTACAAGCTGGACAAACACACAGGAGTTGAATTAGCCGTCAGCAAACATATTTTAAGAGCAGATTTAGTTCTGCCCAGGATCACACTCCCGCATCGAAAAGCCTTTTTGAATCACATTTAAACCAGATTTTGGGTTGAAGTAATACTCAAAATGACCACTATAACACACCATCATATTGTTGAACTGCCTCCAGCAGTTGACTAAGTGGAGAAGACAATGCGCTCCGATATGGAGAATGAGCCCCCAGAGGCAAGCGAGATCCAGACCTGCTCCTGCCTTCTGGCCCAGATATGGACGTGTCTTCTAAGACAAGACGAGATATCCCAATGGATTGGGTCTGCTGACATTGAATTGATTTTTCGCACTACAAAGCTGTTTTAGATCACTGTGCAGGGTGTTTTAGAGCAATGGGATGTGCAGTGTTGTTTTTACACTGCGCATAAAGAACTGCAATAAAAACACTCACACCATTTTTGAATTGCCGCTAACGTGCCAAGAATCAAGGCAAGATATATCTGGGGGTCTGCCCAGACGGGAGGTTTTTATTTATTTTCCTCAGCTAATATGGTATCTCTTGGGTTTTGTTAAATCAGATTTTATCTTTTAGAAACTGTCACCAGTCTATGAGGGAAATAGCCTGAGAACCGGCCCTGTACGTGCTGGTCTCTGTTCACACACACACACACACACACACACACACACACACACACACACACACACACACACACACACACACACACACACACACAACGGTTATTAGAGAGAGCTCCCCTACTTTGCTTAGTTTTTATCAACATGCTTTATCATTGCACTTCTTGTAAGTACTTAAACTGGATTTGAGACGCCTCATTTCGACAGCTGAAACAAGAGCCCCGCGTCAGCCTGTATTGTGGACTGGCAACCTAATTCTTTCCTACTGACAATTTCCTGGGAAACGCTGTACAGAAAACGAAAACAAGGAACTGTGGCTGGATGCCGGAGAAGGTCCAGCGGACAGAAGTTTTACTATAGATGGTATAACATAATTTGGCCGTTTTCAGAGGTATGAGAAATAGACATAGACAGGCCTCCCCACTGGAAGTCTGAGTGCAGGCTGAACCTCTAGCAGGTTCGAATCCAACTCATGTCATTCGCTGATTGTGACTGTGAGAGTATGGGTGGTGGGAGGGGTGGTAAAATTTAAGGCTTGTCGACTTCTTTGGGGCCTGCAGGCTGAATGTGCTATCAAGCCGCAATTAGAGAAGAAAAGATGGTCAGGTCAATTAAAAAAAAAACAACCTTTTTAGATATACTCTTTTCAATGTTAGATATATTTATTTCAATGTATCCCCATTGGTCGTCTAAATTAACAACCTCTGACTGTGATATAAATGGCAATTCTTTCCATGTTAGTGTGACGCAAGGAAATTCTATTCAAGAGTGTGGAGATTTATCTGTGGGGTGAGGGGGTGGCATTTACAGGGCAGAGCCTTGTGAAATTTCTACGAGTTAAATTCCCCACTTTCTGCCTGCATGGGATGCTATGTTAATAACTGGCAACAGCTCTGCTGCCTTGATAGCAGCCCATATTTCTGAGATGTATCAAAATTGGGGACATTTTTCTTCATTAGCATTTAATCGTTTTTTTAAGGTTGCATGGAATTTAATCCTGAAAAAATGATCCTCTTTGGTTGGCGGTACTGATTAGGATGCAGTGGAGATCAGCTTGATAAGGATCAAAGTGTACTTAAATCAATAGCATAAAGAAAGTGAAAACAAATTAACATAATTTACTTGGAATAAAATATCTACAGAAACGCAGTGAGGCCATGCTAAAATGATATTTTTTCTGTTGTTATCTCGACATCACGAGATAACTAACTTGGTTTTACGTTAGGACAGTTGTTATCCTGTGATCACAGGACTCTCAGAATTAAAAGATTACAAAGGTAGTTTTTTTCATAAGGATGAAATCCATTATAAATTGGCATGATTGCATACAAATGCCTGCTGAGGCGTGATGACGGAGAATACCATTGACCTGGGCTTTGTTCACAACCTAACACAACCTAAAGCAGATACAAGATAACAACTGTAACAGCTGTAATGTTGTAATCCTGAGATAATTTCGGGCAATGTGTCTGTGTGGCCCATGTTGAGGTGGGAGCGGGGAGCTGGGAGTGGGAGTGGAGAGTTGAAGTTGGTGGTAGGGAGTGGGGAGTTGGGGCAGAGAGTTGGGGGTAGGGAGTTGGGGTTGGGGTTGGGGAGCGGGGAGCGGGGAGTGGAGAGTTGGCGTGAGGAGCGGGGAGTGGAGAGTTGGGGGTGGGGAGCGTGGAGCGGAGAGTTTGAGGTGGGGAGTTGCAGCAGAGAGTTGGGAGTAGGGAGTGGGGAGTTGGAGCAGAGAGTTGGAGGTAGGGAGTTGGGAGTGGGGAGTGGGGAGCGGGGAGCGGGGAGCGGGGATTTGGGAGCTAAGCACTTTGTTCTATCATTACAGAATTCTTCCGGGGGGTGAACAGCGGTCCAACAGAGGCGAGGCCCGAGCCGGGGGGTCAAACACACATGGGGGCCACCTAACCGTTGGACGACCGCAGCCCGTATCTGCTGCTGTGTCATGTCGTGTGGTTTTTATATTCGTTTTTAAATGTCCTCGACTGGCCGAAAGTTACAGAATTTACGGCGCTAGAAGGCACAAATAATTTCTCTGTTTCTTATTTAATGTTACATGCTTCGCATGTTGCACAATGCCCTTTATTTGTCTACTGAGCTGCTGCAGGTCTGCTTTCTCTCTCTCTCTCTTTGCCATCACAGCAGATAGCGGGGATTGGACAAGATGGGAGGAGGGGCAGTATTCTTAGTTAGCAGCGTCTATTTGTCCCCCCACCCCCCCGAGTGTACCCATTTCCCTGATTGCTGGGATCCTTCACCACCTGCTGCGTGGTGTGATGTGCGCGTGTGAGCACGTGATGAGAGTGACTGAATCACGGGAGTACCGCTGGAAGTAATGGGAGGTTCCGATACCATCTGCCACGGGAGGGGTGTCCTGGAGTAGTTCCTCTGAAAAATTGTTGTAGCCCTTTTGTTTGGGGAGAATAAAAATAGTATCGTTTTCATACCTCTGGCTGATGTTGCTTCTTTGGCGTGTGGCCGTGGGTTCCCAGTTACATAACCTTAGCAAGCTGGCTTAGTTACTAGTCAGTTTTATTTATCAATCTGTTCATGACAAACATACCCTTTTGAATATAAAATAGAGTGTAATGCATTTAGGAGTTTTTCATTATAGAAAATTAAATACACTCTTTAAATTTGAATGTGATTTTATGTAGATAAATGTATATCCTTTAGCAAGCAATAATTACTGGCAGTGTTCCAATTTAGCTTGAAGTAATAAAGTTTATAAAATTACCTCTGTTCTCTCAAGTACAAAGATTGGCGTCCATGAATACTAAAAAGCTGTTTCATTGGAAAACTATTCCTAAGAAACTCCAGGGTCCAGCTTCTGCCTCGAGGACTAATCCCGGCTACTCCCAAGAATCACCAGGGCTATTTTTTTGCTTTACAGCAGTCCTACCTCTGTTCTATAGGCAATCCCCCCCCCACTGCAGTCACGCTGAGGAAGCTGAGCCTCTGTCCAGTCAACACCCTGTGGAATCAACTCTCCTCGTTGTGATTCCAGAGAAACTCACTTCTTCTCTATCTGATGCCTTCCCCCTGCCGTTTCAAACAGCATTGAATTTGGTTCATTAGAACTAGCCCTGTGTTTTTCATTTTAAAAATTTAAAATGCAAAACTCATACATATTGTAAAAGCACTGTTGGTTAATTTATATGAACTCAATTAATCAATCAAATCATTAAACTTTATTTGTTATATTGTATTTTTACAAATACATTTTGTCACAAAACTCTGAACAGATTTTAGATTGCATTTTTCATAATTAATAACCCCCCCCCCCCCGGAAAATACAGTGCCATAACTGGGAAACTATTCCCATGCAGTCGAGAAAACTCAACTAATAGTAGACAAATAAAGAATAAAACTGAATAATAAAATAATCACTGAAGAGTTGATATTTCAACAGATTCAGAACTTCGTGGAAGGACTGAAGGACAGCCAGCAATACCAATTAAAACTCAAATAATCTCACGTCGCTGTCAATAGCACAAGTCACCGCAGCGCCAACAAGCCACCTCCGGAAGACTAAAGATGCAAGCAAGGTACCAAGAACCGAGGACAGCTCTGGGTCGTGTGACAGGTCTACTTAAAACGTTGTTGTGGGCCTCCTGAGTCATTCATCTGCTTGAGTGCCGGCCCCTGTGATCCAGAGTCAGGGGGTTTGAATACAGGATTCTTTTACAGCTGACTGTACTATGACTGGGAGTCTCCGAGTGACGGCTCACGGGTAGGGGAGTAGTATTTGGGGCTGGGCGAGAGTCAGTATGTGGTTGGAAGATTAAGTACGCATACATTAAGTGCTTCTGTAGCATTAGTTTTCAATGCCGGGCAAAGTAGTTTTATTAGCTTATTCAGTCAATTAATTTAAAAAGCTGCTGTTTGGAGATTTTTTTATGTCTACTCATAGTTTGTGGTTTGTTATGGAAATAATTATGATTGGGTTCTATCTTTCTTAATATACATTAATACAATAATATACAGATGAAGTTAGTAATATTCTGCTAGAAAAGGCCTCTGAAAATGTTTTATTAAATCATTCATTAGCAACTCGACCATGAGCGAAGTTGTGAGAGTCTCAAGATAAGGTGTTCTTTGTGGGCTGAATACCCTGAGTCGAGACTTCTTTTGGCTCCTGTTTGTCTGAAGGGCAGATGCCCTATCAGGAGGAGAGGTTGAGCTGACCTCTTCCTGGGCGAGGGGGGCTGTGGAAGGTTACTGCAAAGGGTGTGCTGTACTTTTCCACTGAATGATGACGATTTCTGTTACTGGATTGTTCATGTGTATAAGTATGATGTGAATCCAAAGATCGGGGCTCTCACTTCTCAGGAGGGGAGCCTCTTGTCAATTGAAATTCAAATCGGATTCTGCGTGAAACATTGTGTCCGAGTGTCTTTGGTTGACTTGGTCTCGAGACATAGGAGAGATTCAACTTTAGAATTTTGGGAACAATTCGTCCGGGATCTCTAACCTGAACTGTCCTTCGATACTTCTTTTGTAACAGTTCAACCTTACGGCAGAGGACTGGGTCCCTGAGGCTATAACCCCTTCCGGGGTGGTAACTGATATTTTATTTGTGAAAGGACTGACGAGTCTATCGTTGATTTCAGGCACAGCTATCGAATACAATTCTGTTTTGAGTACGTACTGTTTTTCAGATCCTGAACAAAGGTAAGACCTAAAACTGAGAAATGGGGCAGTGTCAGGGTAGGTCGAAAACAGAAAAGGAAAAGTTTGTGTACACGGGTTGTGTGAAAATAATGTGTGGGCTGCAAGGTGATTAGGTGGATAATCAGCTGCAGACTTGGACAGAACTGGGTTTCCCTGATAATGGAAGTTTGACATGAATCAGATAAATCAGCTTGAGGAAAGGTTGAAGGAATGGGGAGACGGAAAGTTAGTTAAACGATGTAAGAAACTAGTGGGAAAAGAACAACCAAACTGGTGGGCTTTTGGTGCATGGAAAACAGAAGCATTGCAGAGAGCATATACATGTGGGAAAAATTTTGGGGGAGTAAAGGGCCAAATGGTTCAAAAGAAAGTGGACGAAACCCTTGACTTAACTGTTCCTCGGAGACCTCGAAGAAGAATTTACAGCGCTAGAAGGCACAAATAATTTCTCTTTTTCTTATTTAATGTTACATGCTTCGCATGTTGCACAATGCCCTTTATTTGTCTACTGAGCTGCTGCAGGTCTGCTTTCTCTCTCTCTCTCTTTGCCATCACAGCAGATAGCGGGGATTGGACAAGATGGGAAGAGGGGGCAGTATTCTTAGTTAGCAGCGTCTATTTGTCTACAGACTATGGATGCCGAAGGACCTCCGAGACGTGGCAACCAACCTGCCGGATCCATGGGTGGAGGGAGGCGCCAAGTTCAAACAAGAGGTAAAGCTCCTTATTGAACAGTACAAACCTACCACCAAAGAGATAGAAGCAGTGTTGATGAGGAAATTGAGCTTGAAGTGGGGCCAAGTTCGTGGTAATTGGGCGGAAGAAAACAGACGGTATAACTGGGCACAGGGAGCAGATTATAGACAGGAGTGTGAAGGTCTCTTGGATAGGATAGAAACCCAGTGGCAAAAGAGGATGGACTGGGACAAGATCCGGTCATGCAGGCAGAAACCAGACAAACTGCAGATTACGGAAGACCTTTGATGACTACTCCGGGATGGAAGAACCTGCGGCAGTCAAGGGGGCCGTACCAGACGGTCTGTATGAGGAACTTTTGAAGAATTGCCTGTTGAACGGACTCCAGCCTGCAGTGGGGAGGTACGTAAAGAAATACCTCATCGGGTGGGAAGACGCCCGACTCACAGACATTCTCAGGTACGCCAAAAACGGAGACAAGTTACAGCGAGAGAGGCAAGAGAAGGAAAAGAAAAAGTACAGAGACGCCAAGCTCCAGATGATGCAGCAAAGTACCCAAGCTCTGTTACGCACTGTTACGTGCCCATGTATGGGGCGAGTATTTGCGTGTTTTTGTCTCCCCCCCAATCAAAGCAGACCACGCCAATATAAAAGGGGCGTGTCCCGAACAGCGCGGAGGAGAGCCGCGATACGTACTTGTTTGCTAATCGATACGCCTGTACTAGACATTCTGTTTGCTAATTGATACTCCTGTACTAGACGTTCTATTTACTGCCTTTTCGCTTGTTACATGTTGCTTGTTTATTGTAGGTGCCCCATCGTTGTACCTGTCTCCTGTGTATTCCCCGGTCCCAAACACATGTATAACCATATGTATGTGCCATACGGGTTGGGAAAAGAGGGCAGGTGTGAAGTCACGTGACATACATTGTACTACACTCAGTCTTTGTTTATGTATAGACACATTAGGTCAGGGGCGAGTGCCAACATCTCTAAGTTTCGTTATTGGTGAGCTAGCGTAGTTTAGGAAGGGCGTCATTGACGCTGAAGAAACCTTTGTTTATTCTTTTGTTCCATGTACCGGTGGAATAGTTCAGAGGTATAATCATAGCTGGATTGTTCTGTTTTGATTATTTAATTCCTTTGGCATCGCTCGCGCCCTCTTTCCCTCTGTTCATGTGTCTTTGTAGTCTTTCCGACTTTGTAAATATTGCATAAATCCTCACATCCACCGTTTGGTCACTTTTTCACGATAGCTAACAGAATATCTAATAAATATTCTTTTTTCGCACTGTTCATGTGGTGGTTGCCTCCCAGTACTCCTTAATAGTTCCATCTTTTATTTTGATGTTATATCCCTATCACCCCTAGACAAAAAAGAGGTCGTAACAGTTACCCGTGTTAGACATGACGGGTACAGCTTGCGTAGAAAAAGGTTTGGCAAACCGAGGCGAAGAAGAAACAGAACTAAACAAAGCAGTCAGACCACAGCATGGTAGTGGGATTCAAATGTTTGAGCCACTCAACCTGATCGTGGAAAAACCACTGGAAAAAAGGTAGGGAAAATTTAGGGGCAAACACGATTTTAGGAATGAACACCAAGGGCCAGTCCATAATAACGTGTTCACATATTAATTTATTCATCATATACAATGCATAGACCTCATCAACGCATTGAAAGATGTGTGCAATTATTAAATGATTGTCAAACACTATGATTGATTGCTGATATATTCTGTATTTATTCATTCACAGTTCAATGAAAAGTCAGATTGAATTAACTTTGTTTAGACATGCCGGACGGCCCGGGTGCACACCCACACTTTTCTAACACTTGTGTCACTTACCCCTTCCTACGTAAGCCTAGCACCCATCGGTAAGGGCCCTGGATTTGCCATGAAAGATAACCAACAGCTCTAATCGAAATAAAACAACAAACACAAGGGCTCGTGAACTTAAACAAATTAAAAAGCACAAATGAAAGAGCATCATCTGACACTTGTTTTAAACTAACGTAATGCCTGCCAAAGAGTTAAGAAATCCTCCATTTGACTTCTTGTTGCTCACACAGCCTTCTCCGGTTTTCCCCTCTTGCTCTCTCCCATCGGTCTGGCCTTGACGATTCTTATTGGTTCACCGGAGCTTATTTTAGCCCCCCCCTGGAGTAACCTCCCAAATACCAAATTCCTATATGTGCTTGGTCAGTATTCTACTCTTTTATTAAAAACTTATATGCACATGCACATTTTGAGAGATGATTGGTATAGGCCTGGGAGTGGGCGTATCCAAGTCCCTGATCTGTTCAGCGGGGGAGGGGGGGGGGGGGGGGGCAGTACAGCCGTGGGGAGGGCAAAAA
>JAOYSI010001742.1:0-16787 GCA_025775065.1 Hiodon alosoides | reverse complement strand
AAATAATCAATGATATATATAAATATATATATATATATATATATATATATTTATATATATCATTGTTTATTTGGTGATTATTAATTATTTGACCTTACAAGCAGTTGCCATAGAAGTCTGTTAACTTATTAAAACTGCCACCCGCAAACACAAGATCTAAAAACGTTTTTTTCTTTCTTTCTGACGTGGTTTCTGAGAAGATCTTTGCTATAATGCCAACCTGATGTCTGCGATGGCTGGCCTGGAACCGCAGATTTTGATATCACTCTGTCATCGCTGCCATTGCCCTGGTACCCATCAGCTCACCAGAAGAGTTTGACTGAGCCCTCCTCCACCTCTCCAGGGATTCCTTTAGCTACCTCTTGGTGCTACTCTGGGCCCATCATGGGAGGATGTCTCTCCAAACCCAAACCAGGTGACTGGCCGTCTCAAATCCCGTAATAATTGGCACTTGTTTGCTGGCTATATATAGGTCACACATAGCTGTCTGACAGCCTTTGTAGCATGGTGGTTCTAGAGAGGAATTTTAATGCTCTCATTTGTGCCATGTCAAGAGGATTATGAAGTAAAATATGAGTTTCGAACCCTGCACAATGCATCGCAGTTTGTGCTAGGAAGCAAAGAAGGGGCAGTTGAGCGCAGTACGACTTCATCTCTCTGTGCACACTCTCAGAGTGTGTCCTGTATTATCCTCTTTTTACAGCAGATGGACACACTATGTTCTTTACGGCAATTGTTGTCGACTGTCTGCGATAAACGAATGTGGCGTCGTCCCGACTCTCTTGGTTTACAATACCCTCTTTTTGTCTCTCAAGATGAACGTAAACAGCAGGGAGTGCCAAGTGTCTCTCTCTCTACATATGACTGGGTCAATGTGTATTCCACATGGGATGGACCTAAAAAACAGTGGTGAATAAATGACAACAATGGCACAAGGACAGATGCACTATACTGTATTAATACAATACAGGTCTAATTAGTCTCTATTCAATAAAAAAATGGAATTGCATATGCATACAAATTTACTGAGGCTTTTGTAGGCCTCTTTGATGTAAACATATCTAATAGAGACCTCCGCAACGTTTATTTAGACCAAATGAATGAAAACCCATTAAAACAAAAAAATGTATTGCATAAATTGTGTTAGCAAACACAATTACTTAAATTACTTAAAAAAATTAAGTAAGAAATTAATTAAAAGTTAGAAAAATTAATCAAAGGTTTCATGGCAGATTAATGAACGTTCTAAATTAAGATTACAGATTTTGAAGACTGGAAAAAGAGATAATTTACTCTTCTAACTCAGTCATTACACCAAGCATGAATTAAATATTTTATTTGTTTTAAAGCCATCAGATTATTTTAAGGATCAGGATTACATCTGTTTTCTAGGGATTATTTCTGTGTAAATTTCAGCTTTGTTTAAAGATAATTTAATTGATTTGCTTGTTTGTGTAACAAAAATAAAAAGCTTGCCATTTGTTTTTGAATAACTGACAATACATTAATAATGAAGAGGCAAAAACAATACTCGAGGGGACTAGTTCAACATACCTTATATATATTATGAATTATATGTGTATAGAAATTTGTTTTACACCGTGAGCAGCATCAAAACAATAATTTTATTTGTGCAGTAAAACTTCGACCCAGTTAACATACCGATTGCAACTGAAGCTCTTCCTGCAAATAACCCTGCTACTGTAAAACGAGCAAAAGCCCTAATGATCAGGCGTTCCTATCGTACGGTTGTGGTTACTCTTTCGACTTTCCATTGATTTTAATTAAGGGTTGCACAGCAAGTGAAAATTCCAGGCAGATTAAAGTTTAAGAACCGGATGGTCAGCACATTTTTCCAGCCGAACAGATAAAGCTGACTCTTTGTTGGCCCCTGTAAAAAAAAGTTACACAATCACCTTTCACATGAAGAAATGCCACGGAAATATATATATATATATTTTTTTTAAATTATCAGAAGAAACAAATCAGAGGAAACAGAGACTTGAATGTTTGCTAATGACCTGTCACTGTGGATTAAAAACATTCAGGGCCGAATTAAGGTGTGTGGAGGCCCGAGGCCCTCTTAGAGGAATGAAACATTAAGAATTTTAATCTTAAACAGCAGACATGGGCTGTTCACACAACGTGGATGTGTATTCTACTGATACCCGACAGGCGACATGATCATGATATGATGATATGATAAAACGTGACAACTGTGTAGCTGGCTCGATTATAATTGTCTATTGCTGGTCATTTCTGCTGGTTTACATCGAACCTACACCTATTTATATTGCTACCCTACACCCATTTGTAAACACATTTCCCCAACCTAAACTACTTTAGACTACGTCACGCGCAAACATGAAGTTACAATTCAAGACATGTGCAAGTATTGCACAGTAGTAGCCAGTGGTCATGTGAGCTCACTGAACACCCCTGGAAACCTCTGGTCAATCATCAGAGCCCTACACATGACATAGGCATTTGTTGACATCAAGAAATATCTCTTGAATGAGACGTCCATATTTCGCCATATAACTCAGTCCATAAATCTCACCAGTTGCAGACGTTGTAAGTTAACTTTTGTCTCACTTATATTTGAGTTTATATTTTAGACAGTCTGTCGCAACGCCAAATTAGCTACTTCTAATTACGTTGCAATTTATGTTCTACATTCTGGTGATTTTTTTTTTTTTTCTGGTGAAGTTTTGATGATTATATTACATTATAAATCAAGACAATTGAGTGGAGAATATACAATATATTGTATTTTCATTTTGCATTCATTTTACCTTTCACACAATTTATTGTTATTTATTGTTATTTCATAGTATCACACTTGATCTTTGTCTCTCAGTTGAGGTTAAGGTTGAACTGACCCTCCTTGAGAAAGAGAAGGACACAGATCTAATGTCTCCAAATGGGAAGGCTAGTCCCTTGTCTGACTGCAGGCCCAATGGGGCGCCCGGCCACTGTTCAGATGAAGAAACCACTGTCGCCCTGCGCTCCTACCATATGCCCCGTGACTCTGTGGAGGCCTCCGTGTGTCACGTCAAGGATCTGGAAAATGGACAGTAAGCAATTTCAGCACTTGTGGTACCCCTCGCCGTGTTCGATGCTTTGTAGAAAAGCCATACGTTCCTCAGAACAAAATTAAAGTGTCAAATGAATATCTTCACATCGTTTTGATTAAACTGATAGAGTATCTCAGTGGCAGTCCTCTGGGAAAAGCTGAACAAATAGATGTCAATGACCGTTGCTTGCTTGTCTGAGAGTTGTTTGTCACAGACGTTCTGTATCAGGGATTTATTACTGTAGATATGAGCCTGCACCGTCTCAAAATGAGTTGTTAGTTGGCTAATCTTAAAATGCAGACGATAAACTCAGATGCGACACAATATCTATGTGGAGCCCTCAGCACGTGCAGTATAGCTACGTACTGGTTCACTTATAAGTCTGTGTATTTAATCTATGTGCGTGTGTGCGTGTGTGTATGGGTGCTTGTGTGCGTGCGTGTATTGGTGCGTACTGCGTGTGTATATCGTTGCGTCTATGCGTGCGTGTGTGGGTGCGTTTCTGCGTGTATTGGTGCATCTGTGCTTGCGTGTATTGATGCATCTGTGCCTGCCTGTATTGGTGCATGTGTGCGTGCGTGTATTGGTGCATGTGTGCGTGCTTGTGTGCGTGTGTGCGTGTGTGCGTGTCACCCTGCAGAATGCGAGAAGTAGACCTGGGGAGCGGCAGGGCTCTACTGATCAAGGAGCATGGAGAGTTCAGTGCCATTGGACACAAGTGCCCACACTACGGGGCGCCGCTGGTAAAGGGTAATAGAGCTCTCCACAGCTTCTCTTCCTTTTCAAATCAGATTAGTGGGCACTCTGTTTGGCCGACCATGACCGTGTACATTTTTTTCCCCTTGCCCCCAGAGTGATGTAATAATCCCACAGATTGCCCAGTGACATTACTGAGACTCCAACACAGCTCAGTGTGCACTACTCAGTAACTGTATGAGACGGTGAATGGTTTAAAAAAACAAAACAAGTCTTCTATTCCAGGTGTCTTGTCCAAAGGCCATGTGCGCTGCCCTTGGCATGGTGCCTGTTTCAACATTGCCACCGGAGACCTTGAGGATTTCCCTGGACTGGACAGCCTTCCTGTATTCCAGGTGACCGCCTGACATGGTGACCACACGCAACGTTGTTTCTGACGTCTCTGAGCGGCGGAAATAAGGGTTGTCTGTTTGTGCTCACTTCAGGTGAGGGTGGAGAAGGACAAGGTGATCATTCGGGCAAATAAGCAGGTCAGACGCGCCCTTTTTTTCCCCCGTGTTCGAAAATAGCAATGTGAAAGTAACGGTGAAGCCGGCGAGATTGCCGTTCTGACTGATGCTCTCGCACCTTCTCCGGCCCTAAGGCACTCCAGTCACAGAAAAGGACACGGCCAATGTCCAAATGCTCAGCAGTCCTCAACTCCAGGGACAGCTTCAGCCACGTCCTCATCATTGGAGCAGGTAGGACGGTAGCAGCCGTGCGCTAATGGACTGATCGGTGCAGACTCGTGTCGATGCAGGCAATGATGAACTGGGTCTGTGCGTGCTCACGCAGAGTTAGAACGGCGGGAACAGCACTCTGCTAATGTCTGCCCGCACTTGTTAACAGCCACTCACTGCCTCAATGGTCTGCACTTCTAGGTCCGGTTGGTCTGGTGTGTGCGGAGACATTAAGGCAAGAGGGTTTCTCTGACCGCATCACCATGTGCACCATGGACAAACATCTTCCCTATGACAGGCCTAAACTGAGTAAGGTTTGTACAGAGATCCAGATCAACAACAAAAGGGTAAAACAGTCCACAAAACTTAAATCACTTTCACTCACATTGCACAGGTTTCCATTTTTCTTTAAAACCCATCCAAACATAGAGGGGAAGGGTGTGGAAATACAGTTGGTTTCTTCTGAACCAATCACATTCAAGCCACCCGTTATGGTGGAGAGGTGGAGAGGCAAGTCCCTCCCAACACCGCTATAAGCCTGCAGGAAACTGACAGCTGTTAATGGTCAGCAACAGGCAGAGAAACCAAAGGTTTCCACTCATCCTATGTGCACTGCTGATGGGCAAATTACTCGATCAGGATTTAAACCGAGCCACGCCAGAGGCCCTTCATTAGTTTATTTTACGGCATGTATCCCATTAGATACAAAAAAAGCATTTTGTGTTCTGTGTTATATTCAAAGAAGCTATTTTTTTCGAATGTTCTTCCCCCCAGTCTCTAGAATGCACGGCCGAGCAGCTTAGACTGCGCTCAATGGAGTTTTTTCAGACCCATGACATCGAATTGCTGACGGAGAAGGAAGTGAGTCGCAGACCCCTGAAACATCCGCCACATAAACATCTCTCTAAAACCAGGCAGCCCTGGGTCAAGTGATTTCTAACAGGGGGTTATTTTTTTCCCCAGGCGGTGTCAGTGGATACAAGGACAAAAACAGTCACATTTCAAGACGGACTGAAGATGGAGTATAGAAAACTTCTCATTGCCACTGGAAGCCAGTGAGAAAAACCACCGCCATGTTTTTAAAAAAAAAATCTGATTTAGACGAGACACCGTCATTTGTCAGACTTTGCTTTGGGATCGAAGCAATTGTTCTTGCATTTATAAATCTTCACCTCACAGCAATGTGTTTACCATGAAAAAATTGACAAATTGTCTGAATGATCTGACTTTTTGTTTTTGTTTTGTAAAGACCCAGACCTTTGAATTACAAAGGAAAGGATGTGGAAAACGTCTTTTACCTCAGAACGCCTGAAGAGGCCAACAGCATAGCCAGGCTTGTCAACAACAAGAATGCAGTGATTGTGGGAACATCATTTATCGGTAAATAGTATGGATGGATACCACGCCTCACGGTTGCCCAGCATAGACCATTTCCTTACTTTAAAAGAATGATTATTCATACGATGAGGCCATTAAAAACTAAGTAAAAAATAAGTACTGGATGATCGGAACTGCTTTCTTACGTGAGGGAAGCATTCTTTCTGGCTGAGATCTATGAGCACTGCAGTCAATTGAACGGGAAGTCTAACACTGAAACACATTTCACAGGTATGGAGGTGGCTGCAGCTCTCACTGACAAGGCCCATTCTGTGTCCGTCATAGGAGTTGAAACGGTCCCCTTTCAGCGGGCACTGGGGGAAAAGGTTGGAAAAGTCATAATGAAGGTGAGGGAACCCTTGGGAAAGAGAACCGGCCCACTGATTACAATTAGAACCTCCGCCTATCTCTGTGGCAACTGGGTTGAGTTACAAAAAAACCTTAAAGAAAGGCAATATGAGCACCTTTCAGACAGAGCCCATTTTAGCGGGAACTCAGGGATATTGCCCAGTTGTGTTTTGAACCATTTCGTCACGCTTATAATCTATTGTTTGGCTTAGCATATACCACAGTCAGCAAATCTCATGGCAATCTCTTAATAAATGGTAGCATTGCGTACAGCGTGCGAAATTTGTGCCTGGATTTCTTCAGCATGGGCACTGAGCAACCCCTTCATCTCGCTGTCCACGGTCCTTCAGCTCTTAGTCTTTCGGTTCATTCCGGCTGATATCGCAAAACACCAGACGATGTTGCTAGGCAATGATGTTTAGATTCAAGTTGTGCATGTGTTTGGGAAGATGAAAGAGAGGAGCATAAAGTGGCTTTGCTTTACACATGTGAGCGTTGTGAGTGTCAGTGTTATAGCACGAAGGTTGCAGTGCATGCCAATTGGAGATTTAGCATTTTGGATACCTTTCAGATGTAAAGAGAGGCAGTTGGCGGCAAAACGTCTTGGTAACGGAAGTACTGAGGCCACTGCAGCTACGCACAAAAAATCCACCGAGGCTTTTGTCGAAGCTTATGAGGTCAAAACATTTTTTTTCTTTAGTATCTGAAATGTTCCAGTATAAAACTCCAGCACCGCCCCCTTGATACCTTGAGTGAAGTACTGCCTAAAACTCACCTAAAACGTAAGTGGCGAAGAACTTCCAATGCCATCCCCCCAACCAACGACTGAAAATATTCCCTCCGACCAAAGATGATTGTAACTAACCGTGTCGCTTCTTAGAGACAGACAACAGTCCCAGACCATTACAGGCGAGCGCTTGTTAAGCGCGAGATGGCTGAGTCGCCCCCTTCATCAAAGAGTCCTGTCTTCCCCCAAAGATGAGAGTACCCGTCCCACTGAGGCGCACCTGCTACACTGTGGCTAACAATCGGGTCCTAGAGGGGCGAGAGGCGCGTGTTGGCTCCCATTAGTGTTTCATGTGTAAGGCTTTGAGAACCAACTGGAGAGGGTGCCAGAAGGACAGAGAAAAAAACCAGACACATGAACAATAATCCTGCTTCATGAAGGTTGTTTTGTTGACATCTGTAGAAGCGCCTTGCATTGTTCAGCCGGCCGATAGATAACGGACATCCCTCGTCCAAGCCTCAGTACATTCCCAGCAGTGTCGGCTGTTCTGTCTCAATACAATTTCAGTTAGCCCTCTGCATAGGGAATGTAAGTTCAGGCCTGTGAGGCACACTGCTATTAGTGCGACAAGGGATCAACTGCGCTTGAGTAAATGTAAATGTAAATATTAAATATAAAAATGTAAAAATTAGACAATGCTAATTTATTAATCATAAGTGTGTATATATATATATATATATGCTATATTAACTGTACTCACAAAATTGATGACATAAGAAGGAAGGGTAAACCTTTCTCACTTACTCACAGAAGCCTGTGATTCAAATAAGAGCTTAAAAATGCACAAATATAATGTGGCATTGTTCATTTAGCGTAGTAAAAATGTGTATATCTGAGGAATCACTCTAGTACATTTATTAACTATTTTCTAAAGTTAAATAAAGTCATCCTCGTATAAGTATTGCAAACCTGATCTTTAAATGGCTCAGTGATTTAGAAAATATTGATATTAACAAAGACAATTCCTATGACAAATAACTCCTCTTGACGGAAATCCTGCTTCCTACTCCACAGATGTTTGAGGCCAACAGGGTGAAGTTCTATATGCTGAACGAGGTTTCTGAAATGCGTGGCCATCATGGACAGGTATCCAGAAAGTGAGAGAAAAAACTTTGCATGACGTTGGCGTCATTCATTCTCTGTTGTAAGCACATTGCTAATCCAGGGTCACCCTTCCAGTGCCAAAGAATGGCTTAAAACCCTCGCTGAAACTACTACAAACGTCTCTCTCTCTACATAAATAAATAACTTTTTATTGTGAAAATTACTTGTGTTTTTTTTCTTTTCTAAAATAGATAAGACTAAAACAAAAATGTGTAATTTGGACGGACTATATTCGTAACTCTTCTTTGGCGTTTTCTGTAGTTAAAAGAAGTGGTCCTTAAAAGTGGAAAGATCCTAAGGGCCGACGTTTGTATCATTGGAACAGGTGAGTCAAAATGCCCATTGAAGGGATTGCCATATCAGCTGTGTTTGACATCTTTCTTTTTTTCTTTCTTTCTTTCTTGGTCTACAGCTGGGGCTGAGTTCCCGGTGAGAAGCATCAAAATAAATAGCGTCTCTCTCTCCTCCTGCAGGATCCAGCCCGGCCACTTCCTTTCTGAAGCAGAGTGGAATAAACATAGACTCTAAGGGGTTTATCCCAGTCAGCAAGGTACACCATTGCCTCTTGAGTCCTCCGGTCAGGGAAACGCTGGTTTATAATGACTGGGTTTATATTGCAGGTTACTTTGCTGTCATTGAACGGGATTATGTAGGGCATTTCCATGGAAGTCCCATTAATGTAGAGGCTTTGTGATAATTAATTTGATTTATTTTATTGGCTGAATTGTTTCCCTGTCCTCGAACACATTGAACAGGGCATAGGAAGATATGATTGCACGTGACTCCATAACATTACCAAGAATTCATATGTTTTGCGAATAATCTATGTAGCCGTCCTTCCATCAACCCAGAATGCGTGACATGGATTACATGGGAAATGTTTAATCCCCAGTCAATGCAGACAAATGTAGCTGGGGTCTTCGCAGGAGGAGACACGGTCACATTTCCTCTGCTGTTGCGCAGCAACAAGAAGGTCAACATCCCGCATTGGCAAATGGCTCACGTGCACGGTAAGCCCAGTACCCATCATGGTTCACGCGCATCCCTTCCTTGCAGTCCGGCACCAGGTTTACTGTCAAACTGTTGTCTTCAGGACGGGTGGCTGCACTAAACATGATGGGCAGAGCCACCGAGATAAAAACCGTGCCTTACTTCTGGACGGCCATGTTTGGAAAAAGCATAAGATATGCAGGTAAATGGACCACTTTCTGTCTTTTGTAAAAACTTTTGTTTTAGTCTTGGTATAGATCAGACAACGAGACTGAGTTGTTAGTGTACGTAGTATGAAGAAAAATCACAATGATCAGTGGAAGGCGATTATCTGGTAAATTTGTACTGCATTTTATAGTTAAAAACCTAGGAAATTAGATCAATTGAATCACCTCAGACGGCTCAATGTACAAGCAGAGTTTTCTGTTCAGTTACTGCCCCCTAGCTGTGGAAAAAAATATGAGCTGATCTAAAAGAGATGATTTACCAGAAAACCTAATCTTATCACCATTTCAAAATAATAACCATAATATATAAATAATGCCTAATAAATGCTGTGATTAAATGATCTGATTTTTGTTTTCCAGGTTATGGAGAGGGATTTGATGATGTGATCATCCAAGGAGACCTTGATGAGCTGAAGTTTGTGGCCTTTTACACCAAGTAAGCCGTTGATTGTTACATCTGAATCATATTTTTAAGCCCAGGTTGTCCTTTCCAGCTACACAGTTCTGGTTAAATTCACTTTGTTCAGCAAGTAGCCTGTGATTTACTGTTATAATTGTTTCTGTTCTGAAATGAGGCTCTAAACCCTCGTACATTATGGCTCTCTTGTTACAATTCAGGAAAATCTCAGTGAAACATTCCTTACGTAGGTGTAGATCCGGTTCTGGCAATCATCCCTGGAGGTAACCCGAACATGACCTCTGACCTGCTCTCTTTTGGTCCTTCCTTTCAAGCCTGGGAAATACTTTTGGAGCTAACAACGGTCTAATTCAGTGTGCACAAATGGTGACATCAGTTGCATGGGGAATAGCGTGGTGAATTTAATTATTTTAAACTGCGGGTGACGTGGTGCACAAAAAAAGGTGAAAGTAAAAGTAATGGTGAAAGAGGTGATTCCTTCTGTCCTCGTATAAGTGTCACACTAACCTTCGTGCTCTGCAGGGCCAGTCCTCTGACAATCACACGTAGTCCTGCTGGACCCCTGGTCATGCTTCTTTCAACTCAGATTAGCAGGGACCCTGCTATTTATGAGCGGTTTGAGCCCGTGCACGTCAGCCCTGTATTCCCGCAGATCCGTGCCTGGATTCGTGCCTGCTTTCTTCTCAGTATAGTAAAGAGGAGGAAGTCCGGCAAAGTCAATATTAAGCTTAAGCTTCCCTTTTTTAGTCTGTTTATGCATCGTAAATGTGCAGCGTGCACAGGGATGCATCCAAATAGTGTGATTTCCGAATTCTCTTTTTCTTCCAATCTCTGACGCACAGGAGTGAAGAAGTGGTAGCTGTGGCCAGCATGAACTGCGACCCCATTGTGTCTCGAGTGGCAGAGGTGTTCGGGTCTGGAAAGACAATTAGGAAACGTGACGTGGAGTAAGTGCACTTTTGTATGTTTAAAATCCCACCTCGAAACTCTACTCTGAAAATAATGCAGATATTCTCCTCTTTATAATACCGGGAAAAAGCAAGAAGGAAAAGATGTAGAATGCAAATTGAGGGTATTTGAAAACGATGCGGCCTTGACTATTTTTTTGATGCTAAACTTTCAAAATACTATTTAACCAAATTTGACAGTTTTCTTCAGGAAATTGTAAAAATATTATGACAAGGTGGAATACTGCATGAATAACACTAAATGCCTTTTAAGAATATATTATATGAGTCATGCAAAATTGAGACATTTAGGCTTATTACTTTTAGTCAGAAAGGTCCAATCGCTTGCAGTGTTTTAACATACTGACGATTCTAAGAATCTATTCAGTGAATGTTTATGCTGATAATTTCTCTTTTCTATTCTGCATACACACACAAAAAAAGGATCTTAACAAGGCAAGTACGAATACACCAGAGTTTGTCATCATAAAACTCTTGACATAGTTCTAATAGAATATAATAGCTCAGAAGCTTTCTTTAGCAACCTTAGTAGTCAGGACTGTTTTGTTTAAACAGTTCCATATTCTCCCCGCTACCATGCTATTGTTGAAATAATGATTTCAACTAGCCTACCAGTGAGTGAAAAAAACCACCATGCACAGAACGCATAAAATTATGTTATTTTGTTTCTTTGCATGTGTTTTGCAACTAGCAGATTTATAGCGGTCAGCAACACTGGTCCCGGTGTCTGCAGGTTTAGGAGCTGCGTCTCAGTTATCTTATCCACACTGGGTGAGGTCATGTCTAATCCAAATAAAAGGTTCAATTGAATAATTAAAGGGCAAGGCGGAAGAAAAGCCTCCAGACACTATGACTCACCAAGGCAAGTTTGTAATGTACTTGTACTTTTAATTTACACACCTGACTCTCCGTTTTATTTTCTTCATGGTCTAGGACCGGGGACATGTCCTGGTTGCTAGATAAAGGTACCCAATGAGCATCCACCAGAGCATGAGCAGCGTAACTGCATGAAGCTGAGAAACACGCAAAGCCTGCTGGGAAACACAGATGACAAGCTTGTGGTGCTGCGATAATGACTAAACTTCGGACACATTTTGGACGTGGGGATACTGTAATAAGGCCCTGACTGGATTCATACGTAAACTTCGGACACAGGGATATTGTAATGAGGCCCTGACTGGATTCATCCGAGTAGATGTTCTGCAGACATATCCGCGAGGACTGAACTGTACATATTGTATTGTTAACCGAGGGTTAACAAGCCATAAATGGTTTTAACCAAATTTAGCGGGCGATTGAGTACATGACACTTTTCAGACTGGACTACTAAGCAATACTGGAAGGGCCCCCATGTCTCTGCATGATGTATCTACCTGTATACTTTGTTTATAGAGTACTGTCATTTTTTTACATGTAACGTTGTACATAGCTGTTACCTACACCTTATGCAATGCTCCGGATACACGGCTCAGCTATTTTTACTGAGTTCGAAATACAGCTGCATTGCTGGTTATATTCGCGCCAGCAGAAGGGGAGACTGGGTTTGTACTTAGGTGTTTGGTCATAGACATCAGTCGTTTCTTTAGAAGCCATAAAAACACCAAGCTTAGGGTTAGCATTGCCTAATGAAAGTACTAAGAGTACATATGCAACACAACATTTAATAAAAGCCATGCAACTTCTAATGAAACCCTTAAAAAAATGAAATAAAATGCAAGTGTACAGAGTGGCTGCACACTGCTCCATTTCAGTCAAGAGCATGAGACCCCATGTGGTTGGTTTGCTTCGATATACAGGCATATCACCATTCTATTTGAAAAGAACACCACGTACTTCCAGTGGGTAGCTTCCGCGGCTCTGCTCGTAGATGCACTCCCAAAAATAGGTTTTTATCCTTTTAAACAAATCCGACAAGTAGATTATTTCAGGCTTGCGGTGCTTGACAAAGTAACACATTTTTAATTTTTTAGAAGGTACACAATAATTGCTTAAGTGGCTACTTACGGATGGTCTTTGTTACTAACTCAGGGAACTGAGGTTTGGGAGAGGGGTCTGGTCATATCAGGACTGGTAACGTTGCAAAAATAAATTTGTTCCTTTTATTTTCCTACCAGTATCTGTTCAATGTATTTTAATGATTTGTTCTATCATTCAGATAAAGTAAAGGGGATTGCACACAGTTGGAAACTTCTCATTCTGAATTATTCAATTCAAAACTAGTTCGAATTAAGACATTCTTGCCAAATGACTACAAATATATTTTACAAAAATATTCATGGTGTTTTTGATGGCCTGGCTTTATGAATTAAATTTATAATTAACTGGTGCTAACTGATGAGAATACATCAGCGCTATATTACAATAATTCTATATGGGCCCCAAAGCTGTTTATCAAAAGTGATGATGTAATACATTACAATAAAACAAACAAATGGGCAGAAAATTATTTGTTTGAATTAAAAAAACAAAATAAAACAAAAGTCAGTTCATTGTCAGACAAAAAAAGACAAAATTATTTGTCCTTCTATGCAGAATATCAACACAGGACAGAAAAGTCTGAAAAAAGTCTGCGAATCGATGATTCATATATTCTAGTCAGCTAAAAAAAAAGGTTTTTTTTTTAGCTTTTTTTTTTTTTTTTACCATCAATTCACAGACTATTTTTCCAATTATAGTCTGATGATCTTTAACGAGTTACAAGGAGAGAAAAAATAAACAAATGTAAAAACCTAAATTCTAATTCGGTATATGAAAGCAGAACCATTGGACGTTTTTAAAATTAAAATTTAATTAGAGCATAAACTTGAAAATCGGAGACAATTTAACATTGAGATTCACTAATGGCAGAGCTACATGTAATGCGCATTATATCACTGAAGGCCTCATCAGCTTCTTGGGACCGTTTACCAAGATTTGGACACCCATGAATTACCAATCAAAAGAGAAGAGACAAGACAAATGTTCAACAAACAACTTCAGAGGACAATCATCAGTGCTTTTGAGGTCATAGTAAACAGAAATACAAATTTAACTTCTTCCCACATTGGAAAAAGTTTATACACACACACACACACACACACGCACACGCACACGCACACGCACACGCACACGCACACGCACACACACACGCACACGCACGCACTTCACTAATACATTTGAGACTAAAAAAACCCCAGGTTACTTAAAAACAGGATTCCGTCACAATATATAATTGATGTTAATGAACCCATAATCCCAATCTCCACAATTCTACATGCAAATTTAAAATACAACCCCAGTGCCAGCTACCACACACGGGTTAAACAGCATAATTGGCTACACTTGCAAAACATTCTAAGAGATACATATATACATTATCTCATTTGACACATACTTTTACAGAGTTAATTCATCAATTCCCAAAGACAAAAGACAATCAGATGGTTTAAAAAAAAAAAAAAAAAAAAAAAAAAAAACCCACACAATTAAAAAGCCGTACTTAGAAAACGGGCCATTAAAAAAAAAAACATTCACAGTAAGAAAACTGTTCCCTGTCACGTTTAAAATTTTAAAGCTACACAGAAACCTAAAACAATAGTATGCATATGTATGATGATTCTCATTGTTAGATTTCCCCATTCACATTATATTTAACAGTCATATAGAAGGCACTTTGTACATTTCTTAGTAAAGATCTCATGAGTATTTCAGGGATTAAATAAATAAAAACATTAAAAACATTTAGTCGGACAGGATGGACACACCCACATGGGTAGGCTTGTCTTATAGCTGTATTGCCATTGCCTGCTTTCAATAACAGATCATACTCTGCACGCGCATGAAAAACGTGAAATAGTGGAATTTTGTTTCCGGAAGACATGTGACCTAAGGAGAGGTGCACGGCGTTGCTGGTTGTCAGTGATTCCTCTGCATTGATTCAGTGGGTCAAAGGTCATACTCAGCAGCACACTGCAAGAGATACTCCTCATACAGCTTCACCTGTTCAAAAGAACAGGGAGACAAACTTACATACAAGGAAGACAGAACCCAGAAGAAGACGGTTCACCGCCAATCGTTCCAGATAAATGAGATTGGAAAAAAACACTGCCTCCAAACCTCACCTTCTTGATTTTTACCACATCCTGAATGTAATGGCTGTACTCTGCCAGGCTCTTCTTCTCCTTCTTGGTGAGGGTTCGAGTCCACTGACTGCAGGGGGAGTGGGATCAGAAGAGAGTCGCCTCACAGACAGACAGACATTCAGAAACCACTGCTGTTAAAGAAATACATAAACACCAGCACTTACCGTGCAAAATATTTGGCAAGAAAAAAGAAAAGGTAGGTAACCGCTCCTAAAATGATCAGAAATAAAATCTGTCCATCTTCAGGTATGCTGTCCCACAGAAACTGCACAATTCCCTGTTGAGATATGATACAATTTCACCGGTAGAATAACTTCCCTAAAATTGGATTTCCGTGTTTGGTTTGGTTGTTTGTGTAAACTTTTCTTTAGCTAACTTTGTTCACAAAGCCACAAGTCCACAACAGGCTTCAAGACACAAAAGCCTTTCACAATATTTGCCTTGAGATTCTGATAGATGCAACTACCACAAAATTCACATAACATATTCATAACAAGACCCGCTGTCTCCACATTATAAAAGAAACAAAACACAAAAGGCTGCTGCTGTCACCCAGTAAAAAAAAAACGAAAAAAACTTTTACATAACAGTGTTTATTCTGTTAGGAATACCTACTGCAGTACGGTGGAGAACTCTAGCCAGCCCCTCCCCGAACAGCCAGTCTATCTCCTCCTTGGAGAACATGTTCACCATTATGCTGAGAATGAAGAGGGACGGCAGCAGGATAGCCAGGGCGCCAGACAAAAAGGATTGGTGACGACTGCTCTTGTTGAAACTCACATCCACCCTATGGAAAGAACCACCTGTCAACAAACAGGGAGGTCCAGGAGAAATTGTGTGTGTGTGTGTGTGTGTGTGTGTGTGTGTGTGTGTGTCAATAGTACGATAGTACCGCAAGTCTGAAAATGCTCAGATTAATTTATGGGTAAACAGAAAACTGGTACAACAAAGAGGATCTTTCCAGAACACAGAGGTGTGCCAGAGGGTATGCTGATGAAGTCAGACAAAAGGGGAGACGGGGCACTAACTAGGTGTAGTGCTCCTCTCTGTCCCACCTGTCCTGGGCCAGTTTATTGTTTATTGTGGAGCAGATGAGTTCGCAGTCCTTCTCCAGCTGGTCCAATGTCCTCTGGACAGCCTGGTTAATGGTCTTCTCAATGGTCTGACAGACTCCGTCAATCTCATTCACGCAGCGGCTGGGCTAGACAACAAATACAAAACAAAACACAGGTATCATTAGCAAATGACCTGCCAAGCTAGAATATTTAATACCCTTGTAAACATAATAAAGGGTTTTCTGGTATTTATCAAAAAAGTAAGTACATATACTGATATTTAGCAGTAACAATAAATATAATGGAAAAATTTTGCCAACTAGAAGCAGGTCTATTTGGTACCTTAAAAAATCTTCAATTCATAATGATTTTTATAACCCCCCCCATACCAGTTTTGTACTACTGACAATAATCGAACACTAGCGCAAAACGGATAATCTCAAGATTTTCACTAAATCATCAGATCCAGCATATCAGTGAAATGACCCCTAACATCTACGTGCATTCAGGTTTAACAGAATGTAACTATTTGAATATTTGCAATGAGGGATAACTGTCAATATCGGAATTAATTCCTGTAACAGGCACATGAAGGCTTCCACAGTGGAATGGGCAGGAAATATATTTGACTTGTCTTTCTTATATAACACTGGAGGCTGAAAGTACCAAACAGCCTGTTTGTTGGGTAACAATGAATATCCACATGTTACTATTATTAATAACTACCCAGGTTATCATCACACCAAAATATAGT
This sequence comes from Hiodon alosoides, assembly GCA_025775065.1. NCBI lineage: Eukaryota > Metazoa > Chordata > Actinopteri > Hiodontiformes > Hiodontidae > Hiodon > Hiodon alosoides. The sequence continues at coordinate 146 of JAOYSI010001742.1, read as the reverse complement.
TACCGAGTTGCAAGTGAATACTACCACTGTAAAACTGTAAAATAGGCTGTGGCAACCCCAGGGCTTATAGATGGCAGATGCGGCAGAAGCCGCTCCCCCCTCAAGCACGGGGGCGGGTTTTTGAGCGACAGTACGTTCCCTCCCCA
>JAOYSI010001741.1:3913-16787 GCA_025775065.1 Hiodon alosoides | reverse complement strand
AATAAAAAAACATTTAATTTATATTTTCAATAATGTAAAGTTGAATTTGTCTTTTTATTCTTTATATATATATATATAAAGACTGGCACATACATTTAGGAAATAAAATTATAATGTATACCCCTTCTTCCATTAACTCAGTTACTTTGATGAAAATCTGCCTTAGATGCACTAATTCACATTTTGGAGTCACATTTTAAATGTTTTTAACGAGGGGACACACTTAATATGCCATCCTTGTTAATTTGACAATAATTCTAAAAACAAAAAAACGTGGTCGCATAACGATAATAATACTTTTTAAATTCATCATTTATATATAGAAGAAAACGCGGTATAGTTTTGTCAGTAAGCCAGTATGCATTTAATACCATTACTGGGATGTACATATGATGCACAAAACACATATGCACATATTGAAAATATATGCATGTTCCTTACTTTATCTATTAATACATGTAATAAAAGGAAGCACTTATGAACATCTGTGTCAGATAGTCAATTCAATAAAAAGTTGGGAATCATCGAAACAACTGCTCTCAGTGTCAGCTCCAATGAGGCCTCCCTCTCGGTCACTAAAGGGTCCTTATTTTCTGACTCGGGGTGGATTTCTGTCTCTGGCTGTGACACACATTCCCCCACGGCCCCTTTTCTGTAGACCAGGGCCCTGGCAGACGGAGCACTTGTCCAGAGAAACCAGAGCAGCGCTCCCTGAATTTTGAAACAGCAGGCCAGATCAATTCCTGTGGTGGCTGTCTACTGAACAGTTGCTTAACACCTAGGGGCCGTCTACCAGACATGTCACTCAAAGCCTGAAGCAGGAACTACTCTGGATGTCTTAGCGTGCCTGGTCCAGGACTCGTGTGGACGACTGTAGATATAAAAATGCGTTTCCAGTCGAAACATGCACTGTGATGTCAGATACTCTCCGTAGTGTTATCAGGATCATCATATATTAGTCAACTTCAAAAGTTTTTGTCGCAGGCTTTCATTATTGTTAAATCTTTCCTCTCTAGTAAATACCAATAAAGTTCTTAATTTTTAATCGATTAAATTTAATCGTGCACAGGCTACCTCTATAAGACACAGAATCCGCTGGGAGAAACCAAAAATATCCAGGATTTATATTTGAGAATGTTATGAATGTGTAACTGGCTGAAGTGTGTTACATGATCCATTAAATATAAGGAGACCAAAATCAGCTGTGAAAAACACAAACAAAAGAAAGCAGCCTTAAAACTGAAATAGTATATAAATGCATTGATTAAGCTTTTACTTCAAATCTAAATTGTAGCCGCAGCTCTTTATCTCAATGTTGGAAAATTCAAATTTAATCGGACAGAAAAATGCATTGCACTTCTCTGTTTATTCCAGTCAATCCAATTTCACACTCCCTAAGCCTTTAACTTGTTTTAAGTTTGGTCCGTCAGTGCCCCGCCGGTGAACGGTGCCTTCAATCCCCGCTTGTTTAGCCATCACCATTACCCCGATTTCAAACGCTGCCGAGTGAGAAATTAAAGCAAGCAAACCGCTGGCACCATTGAGGAATAATGTGAGGATAACTCTGTGTCAATTTCCCTGGGTGCATGGCTCCTGGCAGCTCTTATCATAATAGTACTTTAATTAGTTGGAGTTGCAGCCGGCTCAGATTACAATTCACACTTTATCATACAGTTGGGAAAAAAGTGCAAATTAGCCACTGTAGTGGAATGGCACTAAAGCGAGACAATGATATATCTGGAAATATGAAAAGGCACCATACAACATGTACTTCAACCGATTTAATGGGACCTGATGGACACTGAAGCTATTCCCGAAGGCCAGCGTCTCTCACTCATAGCTTCAACTCATTTTAGATGAGTTAACTCCATGAAAACAAAGCTAAAACAATAAATGCATGTATTAACTGTGACGGCAACATAACTACTTTGTATTTTTGGATCGTTTGGGTAAAGCCTCTGGGACAAAAACCGTAAGTTACCGGCAGCTAGATAAGCAAAAGGTTTTGTAAATAGTGGGAGGAAAAAAAAAAAAGCTTAGCATTAATCTTTGTTTTCATTCCACTGATTCACAGGAGTCAGACAGACAGATTGAAGTGGGATGAAACACTGTTAGGGTTCAATGCCCTGAATTCTCCAGAGTGATATGTACTTCTAGGCTGCCTTTTTACATCTTGTTTTATTCGAAACAGTCAAAATAGGCTTAAATACACTTCAATGGAGTCAAAACGATACGCTGGATAAATAAATAAAAAAACACTGCATGACTTCAAAAATTTTTCCACGAAGATTTTTACCTGCACATGACAATAAATAAAAACTTAAAAACAAAAAAAACAAATTCATTCAACACATTCTTACATTCTGAGTTGTAAAACCCGACATACTCTAATCTGTTTACACCTGTTTAAAGGCTTAAAATAGTTCAAAAACCCTCTAAATACTTAAATATCAGCAAGGTGTCACAACAACACTGAGGTACTAATTCCAAAGTAGTAAAGTAGAGGCTAATCTGACTAAATAACATCATATTTTTTGGCACAGTGGTCAGGAATAAACACTCAAGAAAGGCTGAAATATCATTTTATTATGTAAATCTTTATCACGGGACTCCCAAGGAGCTCAGTCGGTAAAGGCGCTTGTCCGAGAGCAGACTCTTTAATTCGATCAGCTCATTTGCCGACGGTGACCGGGAGAGCACAGAGGCGGCGCAAAATTTGGCAGATTGCCACCTGTGCTGGGGTTGATTAAACCAACAGGGCTTCTCTTGGTGCCTGCAGGCTCGGAGTACCGCTGAGAAGGATGTGCCTCTCGCATGGGTGACTAACGGTACTTCCTCACCTCCTCTGTGCGATGGAAGGATTTGTGGTGACAAGCCGGGATGTCTTAGCACAATTAACGAATACACTATTACACTACGTTATTTAGAAATATAAATTCTAAACGTGAACATAAATTGGAAACATTGGTCTGGTACTGCACAGTCTTTATCAATATGTTCCTGTACAATATCACATCTGCTGGCATGCCACTGACATTAGATTAAGTTTGTTATGGGCCCCAGCTGTTGTTGCTTCCACAACAAAAGAATCTGGCTGTGAATCCTGCAGCTTTGGTAACAGATGTAGGTAAGTTCTTCATCATCACACTGACACAGAATTTTCATTGAAATAAAAAATAATACAATTCCGAACCGACCAGATCAGATTTACATCGAACAATTGTTTCCCACAGATTTTATAATGTCCAAATAATAAATACTCCTAATAATAGAGTCTGATGTTGCAATCAGTGAGACGACAATCAGGTGTGAGTCCCTTTATAGGGCCCTTCCCAATAAAAAAACAACAAAAAAAACTCAAACATCGGAGTCACGTGTTTTCCACGACACGTTACCCAATTTTCAGTGTGACTTGTTTACATGCACGTATTGCCTCAACCCACCCATTACTCGTATAAATCTCATGTAAATTTACGTGACACGTGGGAGCTCATTTCAATACATTTCTCACAGGTATTAAACATTTGAAACATTTTATAATTGTTAGACTTCAGCTTATCACTTTTTAGCTATGTTTTTGGAAAGAACAGGCTGCCAGAATTAATGTATATCAGAATTAATTTGGAGAGTTTAGATGTTTGTATTGCAGATATTAACTTCAACTGATGACTAATTGTTTGATCATGTAGGAGCCAATTGCGACAGGACTACTGCCAATACGAAGTATCATTACATATAACTAATCCTAATGTCATTCCTGGCTATAATGAACCAGCGCGTACAATCTGTTCTGAAAATAACTTTTGTACAGTTACCAGTTATAAATAGTATTATAGTGAACGGGAACATATGTTTCATTATGCTTACTTTTTCAATATTTACTTTTTTGGGACACACACAAGCAAATTGCCAAGGCTCGTTTTACATGAATCTTGCTTTACCCTGAGATCTTTTTGAATTTCAAGAACATAATCAGCATAGTGCTAATGAAGCCACAAGGGTAATTAGCATATAAAAGTGATATTACAAACAGCAGGTGAGGGATAGGCAGAACCAGTACAACACATTCCTATAAATGTTATTCCGCTCAATATATGAATGTATCAAGGGCCGTGGAATGCATCGTGTATCACTCCTGCGGTACACGTCTCAACAGAACTCCAGGGGTTTTGTGTCAGTGTCACTTTGACTGCCAAACTTCATTTCAAATGTAAAACTTACAGAGCACTCTGGCCTGAAAAACAAGTGGTTACGTTGCATGGCTGATGTCAGGAGCATGGGGAAACCAAACAGGCGGACACCAACTCCTGCTGCCATGAAGTCACCAGGGTGGAAACCAAGGTTGCCGGGGGGATCTCTGCTGTGGGCCTTGATGAGACTGGCCGTCAAATGTATATTGGTCCCTCTCCAGCTGGACTGTGTGGGAATATCCTGTTTAGGGTTCTAAACACCTGCACCATGGTGTACTACTCACTACGCTTTCTCCTCTGCGTTTAATTTAACAAAGTGGACACCGTAGTGGTTTCAAATGTCAAATATCTACTTTCATTGCTTCAAAATGCAGGCCTTAGTCACACATATCTGCATTAAAATAAATGTAACAAGAAATTTGATATATTCAGCCAACAGCCTACAATGCTTTTTCACTGAAAAAGGAAAATATTAGATTTTTAGAGCGCAATTTTGTTTTCATCTAGGATGAAAAGTCTTAATCAGGTCACTATAAAATTATTGTTCTTATTTTGAACACCTATGTCCTTTATGTCCATTATTATATATCCTGTTTTTGAAATGTTACAGTGAAAAATAAAGTAAATAAACCCTAGTAGTGTGAAGGATAGCTAATTTAGGGTTAGACTTCAAGTTATTTTTAGTATCATTTAGGTGATAACCACAGATGGCTTGCAGTATTATAATTATGTTACAATCTTAAGTACTGTTGTGTACTGAGGTTTTTCTTTACAAAGGTAGATACATGTATTTATCATATAATAAATTAGATATTTCATGACCGGCGAGCTGGACTTTGATAATTTTTGTAGACTTAAATTAAAGTAATTTCATTGACCTTTATGCTTTTAAAAAAATCTTTAAGGGGAGCAGTGTCTGCAGGTTTTTCTTCCCACTTTGTTTCTTAATTGTTTAACCCCAAGTCATTACCTGGGTTTGAAATCATCTCACTGGGTGTTCCCGGGTGTAAATCAACTACTAATTGAGAGGCAGCTCTAAAACCTGAAAAAAGAGAAGCAGGGGGTTGTCCCTCCTCCCCTTGACAAAGGAGAAACCCTTTCTCCATTTGGCGATAACAAGGCCTTGTGCATGGTGTTGGTTTTATCTCCCTCGTCTACATCACATTATCGTCTTAAAATAATCTTGCATTTTGTTACGGCTCCGCTGAAGTGATTATCTCATTATCCGCAAAGCATTTATGCCTTACCCCCAAACTGCACGCCTCTGTAATTACACGCACCTAGGCCAGGGAGTTACATTAATAACTATTGAAAATACAATCAAATAAATGCTCTGTCTTACTGCTGTCTTACTGCATCGTTACTGAACTCACAAATGGCTCATGGTGCGTGTAGAAGAATCACTTAACCGCTCTGCAGTTACTCAACTGCATAACTGCCTTCGGTTCAAAGCCACATTTCCAATCACTCTGCAATAAGGAGGGAAAGAATAACAAGCCAGGCCCTTTCCATTGTTAGTGTGTGTGTCCTTCTTAGCTCAGAATTGTCGTTTCGACGCGTGCGTGACATTCTAATATTGGGCAACGCCCTTACACAGAGACTCTAGAGATGACGGATGTCCTCTTGCTATTCAATGAAGCTGATCTGGGAGTGCTCATCAGGTGTGGAAGGTGAAACTAAACGATAGCAGTGTTATATATGTTATTGTGCTGTAGATGTTACTGTTCTATATCAGCAGAAAGTATTCCTTTGCAACGCAGTGTGCTGAATGAACATACACACCAGGTCATAGCCATCTGACACAGAACCAGGGCAAGCTGTTATTATTGGCAACCAAATTACTTGGTTGCTGGAACAAATTAGTAATAACATTCTAGCTATTCGGTTTCTGTGGAGATATGACATAAACTCTGTGCAGGGTGTTAGACGCTGGCGCGGGGGGGCAGTTCACGTTTTAGCCTGTAGCTGTCAGACAAGAGTTGGATGAAAGTTAATTTTTTTTCTTCTCCCACTTAAACTCTGAATGAGAAGGAGAGAAAAAAAAGTTTTGCTTTAGCTGGGAATGGCAAGCTTTTTAATCAAAGGCAATCGACTGCGATCGTCAGAAGCGGCGCAGCTCGACCGAATCAACAGCTGAAGATCACCCAGATACCACCCGATACATGTGGGCCTGAAAGACCGGGACCCAGCACGCAGAACAGCATGATGGTACTATTGACTCCCCTCCCAATGCCCTGGCCCGCGCCCTATGTCATGCTGACTTGTCTGAAGTGTGCAGCCGAGGGGAAATTCAAAAGGCCGCTCTGGTGCAGTGGACTGACTTTGTTTGCTGAGCCTGAGCCCCTTGACTTGTCAAGCGTGGTAGCCAATGCTGGCGGATCGGGGTTACTCACATCCTGTGTCGAACAATCAGGTTATCTGAGTCCCGATAACCATCTAAATATTAAGTTTTAGCACCCTTATTTTTCTGTTTCTGCCAGGATTGCTGTAAATTACAGAGCAATTCAATCCACTGTCACTGCAGATAAGTGCAACTTTTTGCCACACTGAAGTGTGGGACAAAATTATTGGTTTTTTTTTATCTCAGCCTAAAACTAACTTTGTTTTGGAAGTAAGAGAAAAGTCAAGTTTCTTGTTCAAGTTCTATTCATAATTCAAAACGATACATAGTTGAATAGATTGTTGAACTTCAACATTAGTTTTTCCAGGCAGTCACATGATTTAAAAAGGTACATTTCTGAAATATTAAATAAAACATTCATTATTATAATAGAATAATACAAAGTTTCTTAATTGGTTTGTCAGAACATTATGTATTCCCTTCATTTCGATGAAAATGCACGGGAAATGTCATGGAGCACCACGGAATTGTGTGAGACAGTATTGACCTAGCCAATTGAGAGTCTGACAATCATTTGTTTGAAGTCTAAATTGTGTCAGGGCCTAAATCTCCATGGGCAGTTTTAATTTAAAACACCTGTTGGGGTTATGGTGCTTAACAAAGAAAAACAAAACCAATTAAGCAAATTGACCTCAGTCTCTGGTAAAAATCTGCACCATTCTGCTTGAGGAATTTCCATTCTCCAGACTGTATCTGGTTTCTGTCGCTACTTGTTCCGAGAAGCTAATGCATTCTCCTTCTGGGACAACTGGGGTCTCCCACAACTGTGGCAGTTTCATCTGTGCATATCCAGATATTTCTTTCTTGACACTTTTATGGGCGGCCAGGCAGAGGAGCATTGAAGTTGCATTACGGTGGGAAATAAAACCCCACAATATTCTGGATGTAGAAGCCCTGGCTGAGACGCCGGCCACGGCAGGGCGGGGAGCAGGTTTGGGGGGGATAAAGTTTCATACGCTCCTGTGAATCTCTCTGTGCCTCCTCCCTGGCCCACACCTCCAAAAACCTTTTTTCGGGGGGCCATCTGTGCAGCCAAGATGATGATGATAAAACGGAGATGATGGGCTAAAAGTAAGATGATGGGCTAAAAGTGAGATGGTCACGCAAAAAAAGTGATATGATGGGCTAAAATTGAGATGGTCACGCTAAAAAAAGTGAGATGATGGGCTAAAAGTGAGATGGTCGCGCTAAAAAAGTGAGATGATGGACTAAAAGTGAGATGGTCACGCTAAAAACGTGAGACGATGGACTAAAACTGAGATGGTCACGCTAAAAGTGAGATGCTGGACTACAAGTGAGATGGTCACGTTAAAAAAGTGAGATGATGGGCTAAAAGTGAGATGGTCATGCTAAAAAAGTAAGATGATGGGCTAGTAGTGAGATGGTCACGCTAAAAAAAGTGAGATGATGGGCTAAAAGAGAGTACTTCAATGGAGTGAGAATATGGTTCAGCTGGAAAACTTCATGGTTTTTGATTCAACTAAACATACGAAGCACAACTTTGGTTTAATTTTCTTTACGCTCATGTCTCCTTGGATCAAAGTTTTAACACTCATCTACAAAGTCTAGGGGGGCAGATAAAAAAAAACAAAAAACAAAGATTGTACTGCTTTTGCAGACATAAATCTGATGCAAAAACCGAAAATACACAGTGTGTGATTTACTGACCATGCACTATAACTGCACTACATACTGCTGCCAAGGAAAAGAGGACCGTTATTGGCGATTTGAGTCGTCCATAAGCATTTCTGTGCTAAAATTGCACAGAAATCACTAAATTTGGACGTGCAATTGACAAGACAAATGTAAAACCTCCTAACTGCTGGCAGCAATGTCAAGGGAGCTACTTAAAAGTCCAGACGGTGTGCACAGTTGACAAAGAACAGCTGTCGTCGCAGTAAGGCAGTGACATCTCCACCACACTAAAAGACAGTTGATTGAGACGCAAATAATTTGTTACAGGCTGAGAAGTCAATCACATATTGAATGCTTGAGGAGATCAAAGACAAAACTGAACCCGCCACCTGAGAGGTTTCTTAATTGGCTGGCTTCCCCTGGGAAGAGTTCAGTCTGGGTGTTTTTAAATTTTTTGTCTGTGAAGTACATTATTTAATAATTTTATGACATAACCAGTCAAACAGGCCTCTGATTGCAAAGCCAGAAATGCATTCATAATCATCTCCTTTTCTTATTTAAATTTCATGTGTAGTTCACTGGTTGTTAATTAACCTGTCTATCTAACTCCAGTGTAGCAAATGTAGCAAATCGCATGAAAGTTATGGCCACTTTAACGAGGCTAACATTCAGTTTTTATCCTTAAACATTTTAATACTTTCATTGTCCCCATAAGCTAACAGTATGCCCCTTCAAATTAAAAGGAGATATGGGCAGTGATCTTGACAAGTTGCACTATAAGAGTTATGTAACATGTGGAGGTTCAAACAGAGATGAGAAAATAACAGCCCAGCAGCGAGTGGCCCACCCTGGTTCTGGATGTAAAGGTCGACAGATTTAACATTTTCATAAATGTTTACATGTGATCTAAGTATTGCTGTAATTATATGTAATTCGTAATACCTGCAGTAGATTTTTTAATAGTTTATTTTTAAAAAGGATAATATGATCATTTTATATTTAATCATTCTGGGACAAAGGTCTGCACATCTGCACAATGCCTTTCATTAATATCCCATCACAACATACCTCAGATTTTATTAAGTCAACTTTAAATTTTATTCTGCATAGTGAGTCTAATGTTTTCTAAAAGCTGGAACCCGGCCTATGCTACAGTACAGTCAAAACATCCACATGGTACGTTAGGAGGAATTCATAAGAGGGGGGATTTAAAGTGTACCTAACTGCTTCCCTAATGTCCTCACCCAGCAACTTGTCTCTGCCGGGCTTCTTCTGCTCTCCTGTAAACCGCCAGAGGACCCCCTCTGAACCATCTGAGGACCACATTGAACCGTCTGAGGGCCCCTCTAAACTGCCTGAGGACCCCTCTGAATCATCTGAGGACCCCTCTGAACCGTCTGAGGACCACTTTTAAGCGGAATTCAAAGGAGCTGAAAGACGCACGGGTGTAATATTTGTGTGCGACTTTCTTTCATGCCCACGGCTCTTTTGTTTTAGCCAGATGGGCGTCAAATCAGGAATAGTTTACGTCCCGTGTGTCGCTTTGAGCCGGCAGCGAGATCTCGCAGATCCAGTCTCCGTGCAGTCATTTTAAGTGATTTGACCTTTCGCGTAACTCAAGACAGAGCTGTACCGTGGTGTTCACACACTTTCATCTCCACAGTCAAAACCTTTCACCAGAACAAACTCAAAGTGTCACACTGCCATTAGGATCTGTCAGATGAAGAGTAAATCCACCCAGTAGCCATGCACAAACACTCATTTCAAATATTTAATATGCTCACTTAATCTTCAGGATCCTGTCTACTTTTTAAAAAGTCTTTTTTTATCCAAAAAACTAAATAATTATAATAATTGTGGTAAAGTTATGGTTGCTGTTTATAGCTCAATAAATGAATACAATGTAACACTGGAAGCCTTTAAACTTCCTCTAACCTTGGACCATGAGACAAGTGTTGTCAGTGCTTCATTGGTATAGACACACTGCCCACACCGTTGTTTGTGGAAAATTTCGTCATTTTGATAGATGCCACCCTCACATTATGTACAAAAAAACAAAACAAAAAAACGTCTTAGCATACACAGGACTCCCTCCATTATTTACAGTGAAGAAATAAAATTGGAAATAGCAACACGTGTCACATGACGGTCAGACTGAATAAAAATATTTTACTAAGCTTTTAAATAATATTAAATCTTTATTTTATACATTAGATATACTGCATACATTTTACTGTTCATTCTGTAAACTTTTAAATGATTTACAAACGATTAAAAAAAAAAACGAAAATCTGATTCAAGCAATATCAAAAAATCAGTTCTATTAAGTCAATAGCATAGTCCGCATGCCAGTCAGCATTCGAGAATGAATCAGTGTTTATCGATTTAGCCTATTTATGTAGTTGATTACTGTTAGAGCTAATGCGGAGTACTTTCTTGCAATATTTACTAGAATTAGCGCACATTATTGACTGGGAAGAACTAAAATGCACTTCCTTCAGTGTTTACTTTTTATAGTCTGCCTGAAGTAAATATTGCACTTGGCTGCTATAATAAAAAAAAAAACGTCAACGCGATCAATGAGTTTTAAGGATTACAATTTATAACTGAAAACGGTCGCAGTAAACTATAGTAAATAGTATAGTGAATGGTATTAATTTTTACGTGGGTTTCTTTATCAAAAGCTGAAATGTAACAAATGCTCGTTAGGGATAGGAATTACTTCCTCTTCTCCCTTCGCTTCTCATGTCGCCTTTATACAGGCTCGTCAAGAAACACACGCAGTGGCTCAGTCACAGAACGCGATGGATTGAATGGCGGTACCCATACTGTTCTGTTTTAATGGCAGAAAGAAAGAAAAGCATCGCTTGGAGTTATTTCACTCCACTAAACAGTAATGAAGCAAAATGTAATAGGTGTCATATTGTAGCAATAGCACAAACTTACTGAAACACAGGAGAATAACTACTGAAAGGGTAATAATATAATTAAAACCAATTTAGAAGTCTTATCTTTTGTAGTTTATTTAATACTAATGCACATTGCTGTCATCTCAGTTTCTAACATTACATTCTGGGAAAACTGAAATCACCGTAACAGCATGACAGAGCATAGAATAACTTTTTATGGCCACTCAGTGTCTCCCACTTCTCAAAGACCTTGGGGTAACATTTGACCAAGATCCCACAATTGAATACAATTTCAAAAATACAACAAGTGAAGGATTTTTTTTGTCAGAACTATTGCTGAAATTTTAAAAGGATACAGAAAAAAAAAGAATCTATGCTTTTCTTACCTGTAGACTAAGCTATTGTAATGCCCTGCTTTCAGGCAGCCCCCAGACTGTGACAAAACCACTAACATTTGTGCAAAGTGCTGCTGCTATGATCATTGCCAAAGCAAAAAAAAAAAAAAAAAGTGTCCAAATCAGACCAGTCTCAGCATCACTTCACTGGTCACTGATAACGCACCATGCTGCCGTCAAGGTGTAAGTGCTCAATTTTTAGTCCCCTACAATCCTCAGATATTTCAGACGTCTCACAAGATGCTGTCTTTTTGACTGACCCACTGAGTAGCAATATCTAAATATGGTGATTGTCTTTTCATACAGAACCCCTCGGGTAGTTTACCAAACTTTGTCTGGGAATCAGACTCGGTCTCAAAATCAGATCAAAATTGATCAATTATCTCACAAAAATTATTAATATGTCACTCGTGAGAGAAGCTACGACTAGAGAAAATTTCATAATACAATGCTCATTAAATTATTCGAATGTCATCCATAATTTTAAAAGCCAGTGTTCAAATTATATTTTAAAGAGTACTGTTATTGTGTCCAGTCTCCATCCGTCGGTTTCCCTGAAGTGCTTATCTGATGCAGGGTTACAAGGCGGTGGAGCCGAACCCAGCAGACAAAGGAGAAGAAGAGGCTGTCCGTCGCCTCTTCGTGAACCTATTTTGTGCATTTGTGTTTTATGTGGCCTTTGGCTTGCCATATTGACTAGAAGTTGGAGTAACCAACCAATTATTCCTGCCATAAATAAGCAATCTTTTTGGAAATAAACAGAGTGATAATATGAATTAATTGACGACATTTAGATACATTTTTTGTTATTATCAGCTGCTTGCCAAACTTGAGCAGAATCATCTGGCTTTTAGATTAAGCTGTAGAAACACCTGGTCGACCTTTACAACTGAAGCTGAGCGGTAATCACCTGGTCAACGTTTACAACTGAAGCCGTGAGGTAATCACCTGGTCGACCTTTACAACTGAAGCTGTGAGGTAATCACCTGGTGGACCTTTACAACTGAAGCTGAGCGGTAATCACCTGGTCGACGTTTACGACTGAAGCTGTGAGGTAATCACCTGGTCGACCTTTACAATTGAAGCTGTGCGGTAATCACCTGGTCAATGTTTACAACGGAAGCTGTGAGATAAGCACCTGGTGGACCTTTACAACTGAAGCTGAGCGGTAATCACCTGGTCGACCTTTACAACTGAAGCTGTGCGGTAATCACCTGGTCGACCTTTACAACTGAAGCTGTGCGGTAATCACCTGGTCAATGTTTAGAACGGAAGCTGTGAGATAAGCACCTGGTGGACCTTTACAACTGAAGCTGAGCGGTAATCACCTGGTCGACCTTTACA
>JAOYSI010001740.1:20133-40843 GCA_025775065.1 Hiodon alosoides | reverse complement strand
GTCGAGGAGGAGTCACGACCGTTTCTGCAAGATTCCACCAGTTAGCAGAGCTGACCTCTGAGCCCTCATAGCCCGGGGGAGCACGCAGAATACGTGCTCTTGACTTGTGTTTGACAGACCCCCCCCCATGTGACGTCTGCTGGGCAGGTCCAAAGACCAAAGACAGGCAGCGAAACCTCTGGAGAGGCAACACCTCAACAACAAAAATAACAAATCAAGAGAAAGAATGTCTGAGAACTGGGTGGGTGGAAACACTTACTTGAAAGAGATTCTCTTTGTTTGACTGTCTGGGCTCCCCTTTATTACAGGACATCTATCAAGAAATAGAAAAAGCAAGAGACTAACTGTGAGTATATTGGCATGATGTAACCCCCCCCAAAAAAATACTGCATACAAAGCAAAGAGCCCCCCCAGAACAAAACCAAAAACCATTTGCAGAAATAAACTCTGAATCGGTGATAAAGAAAAGGTCTCTTTCCTGAGCAGAGTTGAGCACTTTAGGATTTAAGAGTAATAATTGCTAAATCGCCTGCACAAACTCTGTTTAACGGCACTCCTGTTCTAGCCTGAGACAGGAGACAATGTCAAAACAATGTCAATTTAAACGTGCTGGTGATTATATCAAGCGCTTCTATAACAGGTATCCATCATAGAGGTTACAGTTAATACATAGTTTCCCTTTCTCAGCCCTTAACAATGTGTGTACATTACAAAATTAAATAAGAATAACAATTAGGCTTATGAAAAGTAGATTACAGGTTAGTTTGACCATAATGAGGGATGGTTACTATAGTAAAGGTCACCCTCTGTCTTTGGCGATTATTGCACAGAGAAAGGAGGACACTACCATTTACAATCCTCTAGGAACCTTAAAAATAGTGTCTACTGAGCTATGCGACAGAAGCACGGCCCCAAAATATGTCTGCTCAAATGATAACCAAGTTTACTACTTTCTACTTTCTGGGTGTATATACGTTATTTTACTTAGACACGCTGGACGTCTGTTTAGCCCGCAGCCCAAGTGTTTCAAGTTGTTTTGTCAACAAACGTGATCCCTGGATGTAGGGTCTCAATCAGGTGACACATCCAAAAATGACATCACACAAAACAATCCACTATTGGCAGAGCGCAGATGTTGACAGGTTTGTCGGCATGCTACACATCGACGAGGTTTCGCGAGCGCCGCATAGAGCGGTCGTCTTTGTTTTCGGCAAAATTCCGTGGCATCAGGGATCTCATACTGTACCGTGAGTGGTATGCCGGTATCACCTGGAAACAAGAGTGCTCTAGGCACGCTCCTTTTGGAAAGCCTACGGCAAAGAACACATGCAAATGCAAGTACAGCCATAGTGGTACATCGCCCCACAACAACTGCAGCCCCTCATTCTGTGCGTACATCGTCCCACACTCCGCCAACACACCGTGTCGGCTGTGTCTCAGAGGCCAACAGGTACCAAATTACGGTCACCATCTTTTTTGTTTTGTGCTTATCTGGAGTCCAAAACTAAAGGCCTGGCCGTTTTAATTGTTTAAATAAACAAGCATGGCCTGTGCGACTGAAATCCCCACAAAAGTACCATATCCTTAACTGAAGCTCATAATGAAACTACACTTAACTGGGGGGGGAGGGGGGGGGGGTAGCACAGTGCAAGATATTTGCTAAAAATAGGCTCACTTTAAATTAAATACTAAATAAATATTTCATATATGCTTTTCACAAACCAACATGCATCAGAACAAGTGATCGTTAGTCAAAGCTTGCATCTGTCTAACACAAACCCAAATCTTAACTCACAGACAAGGTCTGATTAGGCTTAAATATTTTAGACTGGAATGTGCATTGTTAGGAAGGCAGATTCAACATGGGATTCTCATGCAAAATGTATTATTTTAAGCCTTAGTTCCGCATACCTTGGGGTGTTCAAAAAATAAATATCAATCACAGCTTGGAAGTCAAGACTAACCGAAACATTTTCAGCCTCTTTTCTCAGAGGATTAGTGGGACCAGGGGTATGGAACCAGTGCGTTCATGGTGACACTGGGAGAGAGAGGACACACAACACTCAAACACACCGCCCTACTAGACTTACTAAAAAACAGACTACATTTTATCACCCCCCCCCCCCCCCTTCTAGCCCAACTCTGCGCTTTCTCTGTCCAATATAGCACGACAATTGGTTCCAAAGGAAGAGAATGACTTGACGGTTGATGAGGCAGTTAAGGGATTGTGTGGGGAAGCTCTTGTGTTACCAAGATGAAATTGTCACATCCAGAGGTCGAGGCAATACGTTCGTGCATTTGTATCTCACTCACCTGCAAAATAGCCCCGTACAGCCGCAGAAGCACACTCCGAGGCTCGTCGCCAACACTGTCCTTACCATCGGGTAATGCGCACAGGAAAAGCATGTTGCTAAGACCTCCCCTAACATAAACCACACCAACGGTCATTGGTAACACGAAAAACACAAATCCCAGAAAATAAATTGACTATATAATGTACATTTATTTTAGGTTACAAAGGCAGTCCACATCACTCTTACCTGAGTCATTCAAAATGCACTACGACATAAATGCTGGTCAGGAAGGCCCAATATTTACTGACCGCAGCTAAATTAATTGGGCACCGCACAGTTGTACATAAAACGGTATATCATGAAAACAAGGGTCTCCTGTTTTAGGAAGATGGACGCATAATCTGCATTTTTGTTTGGCTTGATCAAGATTGCCGTCTGTGGTCGGTATTGCAGCATTTCGTTTTATAAATTATTAAAAATCTATTAATTAATTTCACCTGCTACTATATTTCACTAAAAAACGAATTGGCAATCATTGGTATTATTGTAGCAAAATAAGACGCTTCATGGCGAGCGATTAAACTCATCAGTATTAACCCGTTTCGCTGAACTGCGTACAAGGTGGGAGTTGTCCAACAGCTGGTCATTTACAGAACATTGTTCAAATGTGATAAATATTACACCTAATTTTTATTCATGAAAATGGCTCAAGTCCGCAGGGACACATTTAAACTCAATGTAACCTTCTGAATGAATCGTATTGAAGTATTGTTTGCTTTCCTACGCAGTTATATTGGCGCATCTTTTCTCTGAAGTAATATGAAAATCCAACAAATATAGTCAATTTCTACAGTCGCCAATAAACACTAACTGTACCTTATCACGCTGATTTGAAAATCATCTTCGGTTATTGTTTTCCACGAACCGTGAAGAAACTCTTTGCACCATAGAAACGCCTTGTGTCTCGTCTGCTGATCGGGTTCCTCGGGCCGAATTATATCTTTGTATTCAGGCTCGGTAGCTGGCTGAACGTGCCGTTCGTTTTCAGTGACCAGTAAACCCAAGGACAACGAAGGAGAGGACGAGACCCCATTTATGAACTTGGTTTTCATTTCCCGTCTTTAAAAGTAGTGGAATAACTTACAGATGTATATAAGAAAGGAATTCCGCTGAATGAAAGCTGTTAACGACTTTGCCGATACGTGTTATAAGAAAAAAAATGAAATTAGTACTATTCGAATCGAGGAATATCAATTAAATGCGTTTTGGGGTATCTCTGAACCTTGAACCACCCCGCAGAAATCAGAATAGACAGGTATGCACCGTGTAAAACCTACGCTAAGGCGTTTTGAGCTGCACGATTTGTTTAATTCTCAGAGGTTTGATCATACGTCACATGACCACGCCTTTTCTGTTCTACGATTGGTTTTCGTTGGTTCGGCCCTTAAACACATTAAAATACCTAATACATTTGGAATTTCTGCGAAGAAACTCAATCCGTTACAGAAATTCCGTAAATAGGAGTTCGTTGGTATTACAAATGATATAATTTTGTGGTCGGTTTGGCACTTTATTAAGTATTTGGTCAACTGACCTTTGTTCTCTGTCATTAGGCCCCAGTTCTAAGGATAATTTAGGGTAGGCTACGTGATACTCTCACTTAAAAACAGTTTTATTTGGTTATATCGTGCGGTGTTTGATATGTTGTTGGTGCAAACGTGTCGCCAAAGTGATCACAAATCCAAATAATTTGAAAGTAGAACAACTGTTCAGCTAGTCTACTCGATTCAAACAACCAGCTATTTCTGAATGTGACTGATCGTGTAGGAAATGATGTGTCGCAACATTGTTAAACGCATTCATTGGCAGGGTGAGGTGAGCGGACATGGTTGGACAAACACTGTTTGTACACACGCAGGGTCCAGAGACCAACTGGCTATTAATTTTTAAACGTCTAAAATCACACGTGACAGTTGAAAATGTATTTGCCTCTGCGCTGCATACTGCTTCTCGGCTATATAGGAGATGCATCTTGTATAAGTTTAACATATAGTATTGTAAGCCGTATTTTGCAACGCGGCTATTAACAGCAACTGTGTCCTTTTTGCACTCATCGCACTGGCTGCAGCGGCGAACAAAAAGCCCCCGCTTCAGTGAGTCTGGGTCAACTCGCGTTCAATTAGAGGTCATAAACTGAATTAGACCACATTACACAAGTATGAGATAAGGATAAATAAAGCAAGTGTCTAGATTTCTTAGTCATTACGGGTTGACGCGTCAGTTCCGACTTCTCCCCCTCTGCTGGAAGGTATGAAGAACGCATTAATTGTAGGCATATTTATTAATGTTTAGTAATATTTAGAAAGGAAATCCCGATCTTAAATTTGTATGTTTTATATATTTATACAAACAGGGAGCATTCCGACGGAAATTAAATTGTCTCCTCACAAGGAGTCTTGACCAATTAATTTTGCCAAACAAAATAACCACTGAGACAGTTTTAAAACTAGAAAAAGCACACTAACAATACAACAAAGTTATACATTCAGGCATAAAAGGGGTAATCTTAAGGAAGAACAAGAAAGAACAGTTACAATATGTCAAAGGCAGGTCCACTAACCAGTTAGTAATGACATATTTAAGAGTGATTGTAAAAAAAAAAATTGTAAAATTCTAGTTGCTTTTCTATCTCATCCAATGGTCATGGAACACACTGGTGAAAGATTTTAACTAAAATGTATCAGGAAAGAATTTGACTATTTTGAGAGACTAGGCCTTGGGCCGGATGTATCAGAAAAGCGTCTCAGAAAAGCTAAGAATCCCGTAAAAGGCGGGTTAAAAAAAAAGTCTTCGTTGTCAACCTGACCCCAGCTAGTGTTTACGACATTGAGAGGTACCGGAAATAGAAGTTAGTGATGACGTGTCATGTTTCACGCCACAATTCTACATTTTCAGCCAATCACCGTAAACTAAATTCGTAAATACGTGACAGAATTACATTGTAATGGTAAAATATAATTTACTACGTTTTAATGTAACATATGCAACATATTAAATGATCACATTATCCCGCTCTAACATGTGACCAACCACTAGTCAAAAAGTGGTGATAAAAAATAAATCTAGAGGAAAACTGGAGGGTGGAGGAAAGTCAAACGGGGGCTGGGTTTGTTAATGAACGCTAAGCTATCACATATGTAGTCCTGAGTAGTTCAACAGCGACAAGCCGTGGATGTGAATCATTTTAATATGTAAAATTGTATAATTACAATATAATTACACACGCATAGTGAGAGTGTTTACTGGTAAAGCCACTGAGCGCGGTGGCAGAGATGATGTTAAATATACTGGGGCATTCCAGTGTAATCTCGGGATCGGACACATACGGGTTTATACATTCCGTTCATCGTATTCCCAAAATAGCACCGTTAAGAAAAATATATCGGTGTTTTCATTATTATGAACACATACAGCAGACAGAAAGCAAGTTCTTGCAAAGAAACTTTATCTTGTTTTCAAGTATTCAAAACTGTTAAATAATTACAAGGTGTTCTCTTACATAGTGGACAACATCGGCACTGCCCGATCTTTAAACCTGTATACTGTATCCAGCACACTTAATGCTCTAAAATATCAGCAAACTATTCACACGTTTTTTTCTTCTTCTTCTTAATCAATTGGAATTTCAACCAACAGCTGGCTACGTAACGAGGACCACAGACAGTGTACAATGGGGAAACCCGTAGCAGAGGAAACAAATGACCAAGTTTAAAGCCACTGAAGGCTGCTGGTGATCTGAACAGTACATCGGGAGGAAAAACACGTAACGGTCGGAAATACACAAGGAACTTAATGCCAACAGAAAAATAATATACAGAACAACTGACACTGGGCTATCACAATAGTGTTAAGAGCATGGGAACTTGGGCCAAGCCTATAAACGTCTGGCTGGACATTAATGACTCCAGCCAAATCAAATTCTATTCCCTTCTGACTTAGATATGAAATGGACAACCCTTACAGGGGTTGTTAAACACTTAGTCCTCTGGACTGCTTGAGTTTTCTGACTGTGAAACCCCCTGTGCTTAACTCTGACAGGTGTGTGGGCGGTGGGAATGTGAAAACAATTTTTAAAGCCATTTTAAAGTATGCAGTTTTGCAGCTCCCAGGTAACGCACTGGACCAGACAACCAGAATCTCGAGCACCACGTACTCCAGTCTTCACAGATATGAGAGTATGGGATTGACTTTGAGCACTTTCAGAAGCGCAGCTTTACACGACTCAAAGGCGGCCACTTTTTTCACGTAAAAAAAATAATAATCTTGAATCAGTTTTTCTATACATTACTTTCTCTTTTTTTATCTTCCATATACATTTGACAAGGCAATGTCATTTTGTATATACACACACACACCCTACATAGTTACACACGATGACCATTATGAACCTTTAAAAATAAAACCTCTGCTATAAGGGCACCATTCAGTACATGGTAGCATCACAGCTAGTTTGCATGGGTTTGTGTTTTCCTCACCGGATCTTTGATCAGCTGTTTTTGGAGATAAAAGCCTGAGCGGTCAACATAATTCAGAATTGCACATTGTGGGGTCAATAAAAATAACAATACAAATCTGCACAAATCTGACAAGGAAAGAGATCGACTGTACACTTTCTACAATATTTATGTTCATGAATTCAGAAGTGCCATCACTACAATTTACAGGAAGGTCTTTCGAGTTCACGTGATTTTCTCAATTTTGAAATCAACACAAGGTGGATTGAAGAGTTACATGTGTAGATTAAAGGTCGATCAGAGACCCTCAGAGCTTATGCATTCAGCCTAAGTGACTGGTCCTCTCTTCTCCTAGAGGAAATATCGATGTCTATAGAGTCTTTCCCTACGATGAGTCTGAGACGCTTCGCTGGTGGAAGGGGGATGAAATCGTCCTCAAACTCGTCATCAAAGTAGTCCTCCTCCTCCTCCTCCTCCTCCTCCTCCTCCTCAGATGAAGACTCCTCTCGGTGAGCCCCGTGTCCCCCGACCCTGCTGACCCTGCCGCCTCTCGCGGTCTCCGTGTGTGCCTGCGTCACACCCCGGCCGTCGTCTTGGCGTTTCAGCTGGATCTTCAGCTTGGTGGAGCTGCCGTTGGCCCCGTTGTTCAGCCTGGCCACGTAGGAGCCGCTCTTGTCTTTGTGGTGCTCCTTGCTGAACTTAATGCTGATCTTGGAGGAGCTGGAGGAGGGGTTGGTCTGGCAGGGCTCATTGGGGGCGCCGCTGCTGCTGTCCCTGCGCCTACGCAGCGTCAGCTTGGGGATCCCCGAGCTATTCTCCAGGATCAGCTGGGCGTCGTAACGCGTGATCTGCCGCTTCCTTTTGCCCTTCCCCGCCGTCCGGCAGCCGCCCCTCGACCTGTCCCGGCGCAGGGCCTTGCCGGCACGCTCCGCACCGTTGTAGTCCCGGTGCCGGTCCGGGAGGCCCAGCAGCACCTTCCCGCAGTCCGCCATGTCGGCGGAGCCGCAAAGGTTGGGGACCCCTCCCTGGACGAAGGCCCCCCCGTACGCTACGTGGTTCTCCGTCTTTATCACCCGGTCCAGTTTAAGTTGTGGAAGACGCCTCCGCCGCGGGCAGCCGGTGCCCAGGCCAGACCCGTTCAGCTGGAGCTCGTGGGACATGTACTCATCCAAGTCGGCGGGCTCTGTTTTTATCACCACGCCACCCGGCACCTGGCTGAGGCGGTCCAGCGGGTCGCTTTCGATCTTAATGCCGGGGCCCTCCTGAGCATTCAGCAGAGTCCTGGTGGACCTCCTGGTTCTGTAAGTGCAGGACAAGGTCCCCTCACACACAGCAGCACCCGTTAAAGGACCGCGACTGTTCTCCTTGGCCGCATGGCGAGTCAGGCAGCCCCTCGAACCCTCCACCCTCACCGTTCCCCCTTCATCCTTTTCCTTCTTCACCGGGACAGTCTTGCAGAGGACAACCGTGGGCTCCTTCAGACCCAAACTCCCTGCGTCCAGTTTACAGGAAGCCTTCTGTTCAGAACCCCGGAAGTGACTCCTCAACTTGACTTTAGTAAGCAAAGGCTTCGCAGGCCTTGATTTTAGTCTCTTTGGTACCCTTGAGTTATTCATGTGACTTTGTATAGACGGTGAGGTAGAGGCACAAGTTCTTGACAGAGACTGCCTGGTTACAGTCTGGGTTTTGCTGAATTTTTTTGCACTGTTGGATGTCCTTTTCTTTGAAGCTAAATCAAGAAAAAATATGTTAATAGGAACACTTTTTATGAGAAAAAATAAAATAGGTGTAAAGACACCCTTGGATTGGGATCCACTAATGAGTATTTTAAAAGGTCAGAAAAAAGGCAGCCAATTGAATTTTAACATAACAAAATACAGATGTCTTCTCGTATAAGGGCTCAATTTAGATTTATTTTAAATTCCCCATGGCGCTAAAATCTAAAAGATATCATCAATGTCAGAGGAATTCAATTCCTCTCCCCGCATGCAGTAACATCCATAATTTAGAGCACGAAGCGTGAAACGTTTTGAGTCTAAGTTCCCCAGTTCCATACATCCAACGCAGCACAGGGTATGTTGTCCACACCCACCCGAATGTGCGTTTGGCGTTTCCTGAATGTCTGCGTCCATGTGGGAGTTCCCACCACCCTCGCCCAGCTTCTTCAACCGGTTCAGGCGCTTGTCGGTCTCCCGGAGTCCGTACTTGCTGTTGATCACAGGCGTGGCCACCGGGAGTCCTTCTTTCGATTTGAACGCGCCAGTGCCTCTTCTGTACATTTTAAAAACACCGTCACACTGAAATACTGCTAACATCTGCGCTAGTACGCTGCTAACGTAACCTACGCTTCAAACAAGTCACCTGACCCATCTCCGCAGTTACCCATCACTACTTAAGTCAGAAAGGGGTTGATTAAACCCGTAATTACAGACCGTCATCCAATACCTTTCACACGTGTAGCATTCACAGAACTCGTTGTTTTCCCCAAAGAAGCCGTCGCCGTAGTAACAGGAGATTTCTTCCCCAGGTTCGATGTCTCTCAGAACCTTGACGCAGGCGGTGTCTCTGCCAGTAGACACGAACTGGGAAAAACGACAATCCAACACTATCAGGAGCTCATATCTGTACAACGTACCTCACACAGTAGCCCAGGTGCGGAAAAACACTCACCTTGCAATTGGGCCGGCAATCTGAAAAAGTAGGGAAGAAAGATTGTCACCTCGTTTTCTACTGACTGAGAATTCAAAACAACAACAAACGTAAAGCACATTCATTTCAATATGTTACCATCTTGGTCTGTGGCTTGCAGTAATGTTGCAGAACAGGTACCGGAGTGGAAAGGGTACAGGGATTTCATATCAGGCAAGGTGGTCTGTGTGCTGACTGTGACCGACTGTGGTTAGTTAAGGCAGTTTATGCATTCGGAAGGTCAAGCCTGTAGTGTGGTTGATGAAGGCTGTTAGGTGGGTGGAAGGTAAAGGCTGTAGTGTGGGGTGACAAGGCCTTTTTGTGCAGCTAGAAAGTTAAGGCTGTAGTGTGTTTGATGAAGGCTGTTAGATGGGTGGAAGGTAAAGGCTGTTGTGTGTTTGATGAAGGCTGTTAGGTGGGTGGAAGGTCAAGTCTGTAGTGTGGTTGATGAAGGCTGTTTGGTGGGTGGAAAGTAAAGGCTGTAGTGTGGGGTGACAAGGCCTTTTTGTGCAGTTAGAAAGTTAAGGCTGTAGTGTGTTTGATGAAGGCTGTTTGACGGGGGTGGATAGAAAAAGCAGCTCTGTAATTGGGTGTCAGGGGGGTGGATATTAGGGGCTGTATTGTGATTGGTAAGGACTGTACGGGGGCAGTTATTGAAGGGCTGTACTGTGATTGGTGAGGGCTGTAAGGGGGCTGTACTGTGATTGGTGTGGACTGTAAGGGGGCTGTACTGTGATTGGTGAGGACTGTAAGGGGGCTGTACTGTGATTGGTGAGGACTGTAAGGGGTCTGCACTGTGATTGGTGAGGACTGTAAGGGGTCTGTACTGTGATTGGTGAGGACTGTAAGGGGTCTGTACTGTGATTGGTGAGGGCTGTACTGTGATTGGTGAGGGCTGTAAGGGGGCTGTACTGTGATTGGTGAGGGCTGTACTGTGATTGGTGAGGGCTGTAAGGGGGCTGTACTGTGATTGATGAGGGCTGTAAGGGGGCTGTACTGTGATTGGTGAGGGCTGTATGGGGGCTGTACTGTGATTGGTGAGGGCTGTATGGGGGCTGTACTGTGATTGGTGAAGGCTGTAAGGGGGCTGTAGTGTGATTGGTGAGGGCTGTAGGGGGCGGACAGGAACAGCTGTACCGTGGTTGATGAAGGCGGCGGGCCCCAGCCACAGCTGGGCACAGTTCTTGCGGGTGGAGTACATAACACTGAAGTCGTTCTCCCCGTGGCGGAGCAGCATGTTCTCCTCGCTCTCCGACAGCTCGGCGATGCACCCCACCAGGTACTCGATCTTATCGTTCCTCTTCCTGCAGGACGTGAGGAGGAGGGGTGGACGTAAACACGCATTATTTATACACCGCACAAGGGAAGACACGCGAATGTTTGTCAAATACCAGGAGTTTTCTAGGTCGTTACCACTGTTTTGTTGCGATGATTTTAGCTCCGTTTTGCTCAGATGAGTAGCGATTGCAAGGAAGGATCTCAAACCCACTATCAGTAGCAAACATACGGAGATAAATGAAAACCTGCAAAAAAAAAACCTCATTAAACCTCCAATACATTCTTTTGACTTCCATTGTTGGCTGAAACGTGGACATATTATGATCATCTGTTTTCAATGTCACAATTCTAACTAACGTGATGTTTATATAATGTATAATACAGGGGTTGACCGGTGCATTCAAAACTTGAGGCTGGTGTAGTGGTGGTGGAATGGGGGTCATGGCCAGGAGAAGGACTTTTGGGTGCCAAATCTTTTAAGCCACCATTCACCATCTTTAAAATATCTGCCTTACATCTACCAACAAATGCAAAAGTGCCATGTAATATAAACTAACTTCCTTCAAAACAAAACAGATGCAGGTCTGAAACAATGAACCAAGCCTACCATTTGATGACGTTCTAACGGTTCAGCTCTCTGCAGTTTGGTCCCTATCAGTAGTATGTCCTCACTCTGGGTATGCTGTCCTCACTGCAAACTGACTGCTGCAAACTTTAAGCTCCTTCGTGCCCCATCTTTCCTGAACTGCAAACTGACTGCTGCAAACTGTTTCAGTGAAAGGTAAAGTAAGAAACGCAGTCGGCAACACCGCGTCAGTGTTTTCCAGCGATCCGCACGCTATCGGAAAATAGCAGCAACCTCTTCCTCTTCGTCACAAAGCTATTAAATAGCTAGTTAGCAAACCATGGTAGGTAAAGTGAAATAAAAATGCACCAACGTTTGCTAGCAACGCGGTAAAGCTAGCTGGCCACAACCAAAACTAGGTAGCTAGCCGCTCGACCCTCCGATGCTTATAAAGTCAAGCCGTGAAAAAATTACTGAAGTCATTTATTGCATTAATATAGTAATAATAAAACAAGTAACACAAATCCTTCATCGCATCGGAAGGCCAGCCACAATAGCCAAGTGGGATGGGGGTAGGGATTCCTAACATCAAATAAAGAAATCATTAAAAACTTCCACGCTTTCATCTGGTTAGCTGCAGCTAGCAGCTGGGAAGTAAACAAACTCAATTCGATCTTTTTTGACCACAGCCACATTTTTTCTGTAACCATGGGTACCCAAATAAACAGAGAGGGGGTTCATACTGAGCATGAGCAGGAGGTTAAAAAAAATACTTCATGAGGAAAACTGGCGTTTGGTGCTCTGCATCAGAACGAATTGAGAAAAATCGTATGTTCAAAAACAAATAACGTCTTAGCCTCATAGAAAGAATCGCCACTGGCATAAACTATACGGTTTTAGATTTTCATAAGGGTTTACATGCTCTTTGAAGAGTTTCTCCTGGGCTTTGGACTTGTGCAGAAAGTAGTGTCTGGCCCAGTCCCTCGCAGTCAGAGCGTGAAAGGCCTTCTCCAGGTTGTCGTGCTTCTTGAAGCGCTCTAGGACATCCTTTAGCTCTTCTTGCCTGCCTTTAATGGGTCGAAACCTGCAGGAATATTAGAACGATCGTATTCTGCGCTAGTCTACTAAAGAACAAAGGGCTTGTTTTAAACATCAGGGGCATCACTAACTAAAAAGATAAATCACCATTCACACTACTTTTTTCAAACGGAACCACGATTGAAAATAGACTTTGCTCTTCCTGCCCCTTGAACCATATGTGTCTTCATCATATCTATCATATCACAGGATGTACGGGAGCACAAACCTAGTGTTCATCTTGTGGGTCTGAAAGCCAAGGTAGGGGTCAAGGATCAGGCAGGTGGTGAGGTCATCATTCTCGCACAGCTCCTTGGCAGTCATTCCTGAGGAGGGAAGGTAGCGTCTCTCCACCTCCTGGGGCGTGGTGCTGAAACCTGGGGGTCAATCAACACGCATTGGCACAACCACATAACTTCCCCTTCTGAAGTGTTTAGATACAAAACCGCTTTAGACGGATTACAACTTCCACTTACGAAATCGAAGAAACGTGATAGTCACATGATTTGAAGTACAGCGTGTGATAGAAGTTTTATTACCTTACTGAATGCATGTCACACGTCTTATCTATTCGCGCACACAGATAACTTTCACCGGACACGCTTACCACTTAACCCTTTTTCCAGTATAAAACCCAGGGCCTGTGGTGGAGGACTCCCCCTCATTCCCATGGAGCAATAAAGGCTGAATGTCCTGCCACACACTGGCGCGGTGGGCATGCGTTTAGGACCACTCACGTCTGCTGCATCTCCTTGCGCTGGGGGAACTCTTGCCGTGGCGGAGGGAGCCCCGCTGGGCGGGCTGCTGTGGGCGGGCCGGCTCACCAGAGAATCTGCTGCCGGGTCGCCTGCCATTCAACACCATGTTCTTGGATTCGCCCAGCCACTTCATGCCAACAGGTCGCCTGGTTCAGTCGCATTTAGTCTCCGTGTCCGGGGTGCCCTACAGAGTGGGGGATGGGGAGTCCAGGGGCGTGCCTCACCTGCGAATGACGCAACAGAGTGCAACCACTTGATTATATACATATACAGTTTACAGAATAATGTGAATGATTGGTTGATTACATAGTTCCAAAGCTGCTATCATGTACATAACTACAGTATTCTGAAGAAAATAATAAAAACAAACACAAGCCAGACTCTGCTCATATTTAATTTCCCGTCAGCCTGTCTTAACAATATTTATTTACTTATGTATGTATGCATTTAGTTTAGTGCTACCTTGACATTAAACTGGCATAGGGCTCTTGTAGAACAAATCGCAGACCATCCTAGTCAAAGACACTAAGCAATCCACTTCCTGTAGAGTGGCTGACACAACAAAGGACTATTCTATACCCAAGGACAAGGTCCTCTCCACATCATCTCTCGGTGAGATGTCTCTTCACCCAGGCAGGCCTCCGGAAGGTTGAGAGTAGGCTCACTGTTTTGGCAGAGGGTCCATCAAAGAAGCAACGTAACACATCAGCACTTGCACAGTGTCACTGCTGTTGCATCAACACCACATGACCAACAAAGAAGAAGAACTCTGATCCCACAGCCCATGACATAGTATAGCAAATGCAAAGTTTAAACAAGATGCTCCAGAGAAATCTTCGGCAACCACACACTGCACCCACGACGGGCTCAAATTTTATGCTGGCTAAAATAACTTGTCACTGTCGTAAACTTACGGATAATAAGTGAAACTGCAGTGAAAATATTCCAATAAGGACCTTTTACAAATAATAAAACTCAGACGCCACGTTATCTGCCTGAGTCAACTATAAACACGACTGCAGCACCCCTTAGTGGCCAAAACTGGGGTTGAACGTAACAACGGCTTGTGAGCAGACACCGTACATTCGTAACGTGTAGTTGCTCAGGGTCCGTTAAGCTTAACTTAAGCAATAACAAGTGGATTTAAGGCAAGCCAAAACCAGCAGCAATTATGTGAAACTTCACTTTAAAAAGTTCTACCCGTAACTGTGTAAACATTTCTTAAAATGTATGGTCAGCGTCCTACAGCTGTACGGGAAACCCGGGAATAAACCATAGTAGGCAACATAAATAGCCTTCTAACGGCGTAATTTCGGTAATTTCCTATTAAGAAAATATTTTCCACAGTCGTGGGACATTAGCGCATCAATAAGGCGTAGGTCCACACGCTTGGGCATCATTTATTTATTTTTTGATCAAATGCTGCCACCTCCTGGTTGCTGCAATCTCCTTCTTAAAGCAGCCACACTTCATAAACTGCCGTAACAAACGGTAAAGTGGAGCAAACATAAAAGGGTCAATAGCACGAAATTTGTCATCTACTTGCTCGGAAGCCGGCATCTAGGTCTAACAACGGCGAAGCGGTGTCGGTACCCCTAACCGAGACGTCCGGCGACGCTGAAATTGAAAAAGCATGTGATCGATGATAAAGACAAGTCGTCTCCGCAGTCTTCTAAATGCGTGGTGTAGTTACCTATACCTGTCGATAACGTTTGGGGGGGGAACGTTGATGAAAAATCACAATCAATCAAAATGATATACACTATATTAAACACGTACACAAACAGTGAGGTAGGTATGGTCAAGCCATGCATACGCATACCCAGCGTATTTTTGGGGTGAAATTCCAAAACTTAAGGGGTGTTTTTAAAAACCTAAACAAGTATTATTGTCCCTTTTAAAAACACAATTCATCTCCATGACACTCTCCGCTGCATCCACCATAACCACCCAGTTTAGATTTCCACCCGGAAAAAGTATCAAACAAGATGATGATGATACTGGCCACGGCCAGACATATTTCTTAAAACTACTCACTTTAACCTCTCCCCTTGGGTAAGGATGGTCCGTCCTAAGTAACCAGAATTGGCATGTAATCTCTTCGATAAAATATCTGAGGAAACAAAAATTTCCAGAAAATTAACATTAAAATTCAAGATGGCGGCCGGCACAGGCGACGAGAGAAGGAACGCAGTACTGCCACCAAGAAGAAATAGAGCCGGTAAATATTCGTACCATCGATCACCTCCAAAATTCAAGCCCAGTCAATAAATTAAGAAAAGGCTAAATGTGTAATAAAATTTTGCAGATAACTAACGGGACCCTGAACAGTGTCAAACAATATCTTACAATTGTTAAAAATCTTTCTCGGAGGTATACAAAAAGTAGTGCTGCAAAACAAACCACTTTTCCCTTTAAACCTCACCCCCGGTACACGGAGAATCCGCAGTTACGAGTGGAGTGGGAATGTTGTAGGTATCTAAATAGCTATTCAAAAAGCATTTAAAAAAAAAAATTATTAAAACATACCTTGCAATACACCGTACTATTGCATTATTTAAAAGGGGGTTATTTTGCCGATTCCAAGTGATATTTTGACTTGGTTGTATAAATAAAGCATGTCTTTGATATAGCAGTGCTATTTATTGTTTTTACTAGCCATTTTAAACGTGTGGTTTAAACTTGTTATAAGGTAATTTTGTATCTTTGTTTCTCGATAGAGTTGTGTATTAACGCTTTAAATTATAGAGTAGAGTAAGTTCAAAATCTGAGCTTGTGTGGTTTATCATATTTCCCACGTGCCAGCAATACCCACCTCAGTACTTAAAACAGTATCAAGGCTCTAATTTGAGATTAATCTTTCCCCTTAAACTGTAATCCAAGTATTGTTAGAAGCACACGTGTGATCAGATCCAGATGCTGACGCTTTTTGTCCACTTCGCTCTAATTGCAAGCCCCATACTCTGAGGGAAGTATAAATAAATCCAGAAAGTGCGGAATACATATTCAGCGTATTTAATTTATGTATGCATCAAAACGTTTTACTAAGGCTCTTCTGCATCAGATCCTCATCAAATTACTGTGAGAAAATGTAAGAAATGCGATTTTACATTTCTTCTTTCTTATATCGCACACCAGTGTTGTGTGTATTGACAACAAATTCATCGCCCGGCGACCCCAGCAATTACAATATGTTAAAATAATTTAAGTATTGTTTTTTTTAAAGATGGGGAGGGCAGTGCCTTCTTAATCTTTGTATCTCTGTTCAAATTGATTTTTCGGGATCATGTCGCACTGTGGGCTGTAGCACCCTCTGTAGGAACCTTCAAATAAAGCAAATAAAAAAAAAAATCAGATGCTGTATTGACACTGTTGTGAACTGGTATTTTTTTCCCCCGAGGCAGAGGACCGATACTGTGCGTAGTTCTTTTAGAAATATTCAGCTGCGAGGCAACGTGGCAAGTGTATGTTAGATTCATAAATATAGCTATTCAAACTGAGAAGGTTACTGTTTAATAAACATGAATTTGAGGCAGCTAGAGTCTTTTAGTGTTATTTGTAATCGTTTTAATATGATCAAATAAACCAATGGTTAATACCAGAATGGTTACGGCGCAAAACGCATTGAGGTGGCACTAACAAGAACCAGCATTGAAGGAGGAGACCGTTTGGTACCAGCTGTTAAGTGGACTATTAAAATCAGACATTTCACGTTTTTATTTATTTATACTATTATACATATTACTTTATTTAAAATCGTTTGTTATTGTGTCACCTATGTTCCTGTCTTTCGGAACACAAGATTATAAATGTTCCTTAATCGTACATCTATAGGCTAGCACTGTCGACATCAGTTCCGCTCTGTACAAACTTCGCCCTTTGGTTCCTGTTCAAAAATGACAAGCCCACAGTGGACGCATGTGGTGACGTTACAGATTCCAACTACTTACTTCAAGGAAGGCAAGGATAAATCTACCCGAGTCGACAAGGAGGACTGAAAGCCATCATCACTGAAAATAAATAAAAAAAATTATATATTTTTGAGGAGGAAAAGATAATCTGTAAAGCTATTTGACAATGACGTGCGTGGCCGGTCGTGCTGCATAGGCAGTACCGCGCCATACCCGTTCTCGTACCAAGTTATCATCAGCGGTGAGTAACGTAGTTAACAGTTTTTGAATACTGTATCAAAAAGTTTTTTGTACGTTTATATTTAAAAAAGGATGGAAAACAAGAAAACGTTGGCTTGTTTCACGCCCATTGTTTTCCTCGTGGGAAAATTACTGCTTTGTGGTAGTTGAAAAACGACTGTAGCATGCAAATCTGTTAGATTAACGTTAATCTAACAGATTTGAAGATATGTTGTGTATTATCAAACGCCGAGCGTTTGATTGCTTCACAAACATCTGTAAATGATAACGAACTCTTCCGGTGTATTGCAGCACGTGAGAAATGCAGCTGTTGAGTCGGATTCCGCCTGTCTGTTGCGTTTGATTACTTTTTTAGTTGCTTTTCCCTTTCAAAGCATCTTTATTAAGGTCATCCACGCCTCTCTTCATTGTTTTCGCTTGTGATTCTCATTTCAAGAATAAAACACGGCTGATTTAAATCCCCAAGCGTTAAATGATCTCCCATGTAAACCTGATAAGTCGATCAATGACCGCAAACTAAATGGCACAATCTTCAGTCGGTATTGTTTCCGTTGCTGCATTTTGGTGGTACTCAGCCCCGTGTTGTAGAAAGTAGAGAGAAACTCCTGCAGACCGGCTGGATTTCTCATATTAATAACTATCCAAAAGTAAACGTTTTCAATTTAAGAGGTTCTAGCTCACAATGTCGTTTTTAATATTAAAGACAATAGTTTTAACAAATGTCAGTTAGCTTTTAAATCCCAGTAAAAACTACAATGGGTCATGGGAAGAGTTTTCTGATAACAATAAGTATTTGCCTTCAGGGCAGTGGTAGTTGGCAATTGTTTGCTGTTGTAACTGCACTGTTTATAACAGTTTTTACCGATTTCCAGGTGATGTTTGGCCAACTTGGGGGCATTAGTCTGGAGTGAAGCTGTCATAATATAACTGTAAATGAAATGTCCCCATCTTTTATGGGATCGCCTCTTGAGTTAAGTTTTAAGCTCATTCCATGGGGTTGGAGGCAGTGCTGGTGGGTGGAAGTTAAGCCCAAGTCCTTTTTCCTTGCATTCCAAAACGCCTTTCCAGTGCTTGTATTGGAATATGTGGTTCTAATGTTGTGCTGGCCACAATAATGAACAAAGAACTTGATCTGAAGGGGCTGTCTGTGAATGTTGTTGGAAGAAGTTTAGTCATTTGTTTAAAGTATGAGAGGAAAATATTAGCAGAAGTCAATGTCAGAGATGTGGTTTGACACCGAGGTGAGTGAAATTGCGTCAGTTTTTGAAATTGTTTTACACATTCTGGGTGTTTAGTAGTTGTATTCTTAATTATTATTCTTATTATTATAGTTGCATAATTGGTAAGGATTAAACTAATCCTACCTTTAAAACAATCTAAATATGTAGGTCCTCACACATCAAGGCTCAGGTTATTTACCAAATGAAAAATATGTGAAAATCCCAGCTCTGTAAGGTCAATGATGGCAGGCTCCTGTTTATAAAAATAAAATAAAATGAGTTCCATGCACCATTCTGCTTTAATTAGCATCTAATGACCCTGGTAGCCTTATTTGACAGGAACTTGTTTCATTATGCGCCATGTGACGCCTCACTTCCTGTGCCACGCCAGGAGATTGGAGTGTCACGTTCACTTGCCTGTCTCGTCTGTATATCAGTGTTATTTTCACGCCTCTGCAGTGAAAAAGTGTGTTTATGGGAAATCTCTTTGTTGGGCTGCAAAGCATGGTGCAGTTACACCGTTCTATGAAGATCTGTGCCATGTGCTGTTCTTCTGGTGGCCGTCGTCTCTCTACCCAGGACCGCTGTGACACTGTGTTCTGGCCTTCAGCTGTAAAACAAGAACACCATTCAGAGTGACTAACGGTCGTCCCAAAATGTGTACGAATGACACTTTCTCGTCTGTCTCCGCTGTCCGCCTGTCTCGGGTTAAAACCTCTGTCAAAAGATCCAGAATAGCCAGGGTCAGAGCATTTTCATTCATCAGTTTCTAATCTAAACTCTTCTCTCAGCAACTCAGGCTAAAAGTGATATGTGTCTTAAAGTTTGCCTGGAACCTAAAGGTCACAGAAGCGCTGTGTAGCACGCAGGGCTACCAGTCGCATTTTACAATATATTCTTTATAAAAAAACAACCCTAGCCCTTACAGCAAGTTTCTGTCCTCGTTGCGCCATAGGAAACTGAAGTAAACGGGAAATGTGGCTTCCACAAAATAATTTCCGAGGCGCAGAACGCTGGGCTGCAAGTTGGAGAGGCAGACCTGTCTGAGGTACAGTGAGACATGGGTAGCAAGCTGTGGCCCAAAAATCTGGAGGTTTAGGGCAGGACGCCCAGTGTCTGCTATACCGGTTTTGTTCACTCTTCACTGTGTGTTTGAGAGGGACTGACTGACTGACTCTTGCAGGTCTGTAGTGACTCCTGAAGACCTGTTGTAGTGACTCCTGAAGACCTGCTGCAGTGACTGGCCTTGCTTGAGTGCTGTCAGTCAAAATAACGGCACTAGCTGACCATGCAAATGGGTTGGTTTTCTGTTTAAAAGAAGGTATTGATTTGGGATAGGGCTGAGTGATACCTGTATAATTTTTTATATCTGATATAGTCATGAGTGATATCACAGTAGACTCACTTGCCCTTGGGAACTGCGTGAATGTGGTCTGGTTAGCAACACCAGGGTCAGGGATAACGTTGCCAAGGCAATGTCGTTAAAGGGTTAAATAGCTGAACAGACCCCCCATACGTCACCATGTTATGTAGGCGTCCATTAACCCGTGTCGATCACTTGATAGAATTTTTATTGTTTCAGCGTTTAATGTTCCATGTAATTCAATATTCTATAGAATGCGTTTAATATTGGCCATGGTTTAAAAGGGTTCTGAATGGAGTACACGCAACTGTTTGTTTTTTTTATTCTGCCCCCAGTATACCTTTTTAAACGGAGATATGTGATATTCATGTGATATTTCTTTGCACCATTGCATTTTCTATAGAAGTGGTTTTGAAGCAAAGGTTTTGTTAAATATCTGTCATTTTCTTTTCAATAAAAACCAATACTAACAGTACTTAATGGAAATGTTTTACTTTAGCGTGCTACCCAAAACCAGTAGTGTGTATGGCTCCTATCTTGTGTCTGCCGGAGTAGTCTTTCTGTGTCCTGCACTGGATGAGCGGTTACGGGAACTCAAACGAACAACCAACTGAATGTTTACAGTTTAACAGCGCGCTGTTGGAGGATCCTCCTCCTGTCGAGCTACGCCCTGCTGGAGTTCCACAGGTGGAGGTGTGTTGACAACCCACTGTTTCACAATGCTGACGGAGGCTCCCTGCGTAATGCTGCCACTCCTTGGCTGCAGTGCCCTCTGTAAAGGTGTGGGATTCGGCCTGTTCGT
>JAOYSI010001740.1:3244-14227 GCA_025775065.1 Hiodon alosoides | reverse complement strand
AACGGAATGTATTCAGATTCAGGGGTTTGACAGCGTCAAGAGTTTACGTTTCAATAGTCCTCCGTTCCCTTGTGTGTGTGTGTTGGAGATTGTGTGTGGGGGGTGCGAGTTGTGTCGCAGCACTTTGACAAAGAACACTAATGTTACCAAACAGTATGCTTACTTAGTCCTGCGGTACGAGTGATGCGCGCACGGGAATTTAATGAGCAATGCACAGGTCTTACTGAAGCTGAGGTCTTGAGGCCTCTCTGTTGAAGTTCAAAGGTCGGTTCTTTTACACGCACGTTAGCCTAGCTGTGGCAACATGGTCTCCTGTCTGTGTTTTGTTTTGTTTTTGTTTTTTTGACTCTGCGAAGGTTCTTCCTGATCCAGTCACACTGAACCCAGGAATCTTAGGCTTTAGTAATTTCATATAACCTCGCCGTTAAAAAGTCATTTCAAGGTTTCAGTGTTTTGTTCAAATATATGGGAAGGGTTTTGTTTTTCACATCCTAACAGGTGGTGCCATGACACTAGTCACCTTTTTGAATGTTCTTGGGTCCTTTCCATGGATTCTTTTGAGAGACCCGATCAATAATGCCTTTGCCTTCATCTCTCACCAGCTTGTTTCCTTTTTCTGACATGCCCATTGGTGGGGTATGAGAGGGTGTCGATGCTCAGGGGCTCATTGAAGTGCGCTCGCGTCAAGCCAAGGGAATCGCTCAGCCATTATTACGAAGTGCGTTCAAGGAATTGGCGAGCTCCAGCTTCCAACCAGGGGACTTTCCAATGCATAGATTCGGTAACGGAATGACAAGGTTGTCTTATGTGCCAATCTTGGGTCTCCAGTCTTACTAACGCACTATTTAAAAAAAAAAAAAAAAGTAAAACCGGGTTTTGCAATAAAAATAAAAACGCAAACATGTCCTGCTTCTGGTTTTTCTCTCTCTCTCCAAGGGGAGCATTTCAGTTTCTCACGCAGAATGGCGATAGGGCAGCGGTGTTGCTGGACCACTTGTCTACTGTCAGACTCAAACATTTTCCCAGCACTTCGCATTGCTTTATTAAAGCTCTCTTGTGAGTCAGTAGAACTAGGTCATTTCTGACTACCCACAGCTGCACGATACAGGTTTGCTGTGTTTCTTAGTCATTTGGAGGTCTGCAAATTTTCATTGGCAAAGAAGAAAATAATGATTCAGGCGGGAGGAGGCAGTTAGACACCTTTACAAGGCGCATGCCAGGGAAGTTTTTATTTTTTTTAATTAAAAGGGAAAACGAGCGGAAAATCTGGCTCACATTAAAACTTGTGGGGTGAATTGCCCATCTTCACTGCATGCAAGGGTCGACCATCTTGTCAAGGGCCAGAAGTTGCCTTTAGGCGACCTCTCAAGTTCGAATTTTTTTAGAATCTTGGTTAAAAGGGTCACCGTCGTTCCTGGATCCTGTTAGATGCTCAAGTGAGCACGGCATCATA
The DNA here is from genome assembly GCA_025775065.1 of Hiodon alosoides. NCBI lineage: Eukaryota > Metazoa > Chordata > Actinopteri > Hiodontiformes > Hiodontidae > Hiodon > Hiodon alosoides. The sequence continues at coordinate 12,774 of JAOYSI010001740.1, read as the reverse complement.
TAAATATTCTCTTGGCATCTGGAATGAGAAGGTTCCTTATTTCAGAACCGTCCCAAGCTCACTGCTCATAATCCCCTACTCTGTGTATTCCAGGGCCCTGTGTATCATTACTGTATTCGATGGCCTAGTGCAGGTTTCACTCACAGCATTGTGTTTCTCATTATGGTTGATTGTGGCAGAATTGCAAGCGAAGCGGTAGGATGGAGGCACCCCAGGGCCAGGGTTGCCCACCGCTGTCCTAACCAATGCGACTGAGCCGTCTCACAGAATATGCCGGTTAACGTTGGGGGTGAGGTGCCTCTCTGGGGAAACGCACGGGCCTATTTGTGTGAGTGGGGAATTGGGGCCTTCGGGACGTGTCAGTACATGGTCTTCCTTATGAAAATCTGGCGATGAGTGTGTTTGGCGAGGGCTTTAGCGGTAAGCTCCCTTACACAGTGCCTGGTTAAGCCTTTTCGTTTGGCGTGCGCCTGTCCCAGATGGCCTTCATTACGGAGTGAGGAGCGCTGGTCACCGAGAAGTCCTTGAGCATCGCTGTGTATCCCCGACGTTTATGAGCAAGGGAAACAAATGCGGATATGCTGGATCAAAGGAAATGCTGAAGGCTAATGTTGCGCAGGTGACCGTCAAGGCAGGTTTCATTACGCCTCTTTTTCACAGATCTTGGAATTGTTGGCGGCTGCTCTCGCACGCATGGGGGGGGGGGGGTGCTGCTGCTCCAGACATGTGCTTCCAGTTAGCTCCGGTGCACAGGCCGAACACAGCCTCAACGCTCAGTCCCGAAGACCACTTGGGCCTGCCAGACCCTCCACTGGTTCCTCAGACGTTTCTGTGCCAACAGCCACTCGAGAGGAGGGGATAAATATTAAATGCACGTTTTCTCATCAGGCGATTTTTCTGCCCAGGGAAGTCTCAGCGTACGGAAACCAGGCATAAAGGGCATGTGTGCAGCAACATCTCGCTTCCCTACAACACTACCGAAGTTTAGATTAGGTTCCACATTCACAGTTTACTAATGCTTCTGATTAAGTTACTGGCTTTAAGTACTGTTCACCATCGGGTCGCCTAACAGACGCTTTTATCCAAAGCAAGTTACACAGATCACAATTTCTTCTGTTTCTGGGTACAACGGCTTGAACCACCAAAGTCTCGGTCACCAACCTCTCGGTAACAAGCCTGTCGGCTAAACCACTACACCCCCGGCTGCCCACATTTCAGAGACCCTTTGGGGAAGCGGTCTCCAATGCTGGTACTGTGTAACTCCCATCAATTTCTAATCCTGGAAATTTGTCCTAATGACAGGTGGTAAACTGGTTTTGTTAATACCTCAAATACCTAACATTTTTGGGTTGATTAAAAACTCCTGGGTTGGGGCTCCCCGGGACCAGTGTTGGAGGTCCCTGCTCTGATGTGTGTCAGACGCTGGGCTTCGGGGTTAGGTCTCTGCTCCTAACCTGGAACTCCAACCCACCAGAACCCCAGGTGAAAGGGACTGCAGAATGGCATAACTATGCATCTCCTGGTGGTGGCGCTCTTGTCCATTTGTCAGGACAGTGGAAAATCAGGGAGACCCAGGGCTGCTTTGTTCATTGATTAAGTGATAGCGGTGATGTTGGTTATGGGAGAGGCTGACCGGTAGATGTGACCCATGTGATTTCGTATCATACCTCAGACGAGAAACATCATGTGTGTATGTATGTATCTGCGTACATGTATATATATATATGTATGTCACACATGTGGCGTTATTTTTTTCCATTTGAATGAACTAGATCTATGTTGTAACTTTTTTTTTTATTTTACCCGCAAAAATAGGTTTAAATTAATGTCTCACGTTATGCCTTAGTGTTATATTACGGGCCTAATAAACACGGTGATTGGGTTTAAAATCGGGTTGTGCAAAACCCCTTCGAATAAAAAAAACTATAATAAACAACATACCCTATAATCTTACTCAGCGAGTTAGTGATTTGCCCATAGAATATACTTAGTAACTTACTGTTGCAATATCTACACAGATATCAAAGATATCATGTTATACTTTCAGTGTCACATTATAATTATTAATATATTTTGCCTTTACGAGAATACTCTTTTTAGCGAATTAAAGTTTAAGTATAACACGTTTTTTCAAATGATTTATCAATAAATAATTGGACTTGCAAGAACGTGAGAGAACTTGACGTTGGTCACAACGGTGTAGTTAGAGTCGTGTGAATACCCATCCTAGTGGTAATAAATATTAAATGCTATTTGTTTTTAAAATGCAATAAAACTCTCGAAGGTATACATTGTCTTTAAGGAGGCATTACCAGGCATTTTTGTTTTACGCGACGCGTACCGTACAGTAGGCTACGGTGGTCTAGCGTGTGTGTAGTGACGTCACGCTGTTTCCGCTGTCAGACGCCGCTGTGGCTCTCCGATAATCAGAGCAGGCTAGAGAGAAGCTTTCAACAAAGTAGCGACCAAACCACCCTCACGGATATAAACTTTCTTTTTACTCTTGTAATTGGAAGAATGGAGCCGGAGTAAAGGGAACTAAGGCTGCGAGTGCTTGCAATGGAGGTTTTACTCGCCGGATTACTGATTTACGGTGGTCTGTTCTTTTTAGTTAATGGTAAGTGAAATACTTTTTTGTTCGTATCCCTGACAGACCTGTTGAAAAGTGGGATCATTGTTGGTCGAAGTTGTATGGAGCCGTTTGAAAACTTCATAGAGAGCGATATGTTTAGTTTTTTGTTTTTAATCTGAGTGCAAGGTTTGATTAAGTACGGTGATTTTATTGTTGCACAGATGAAAAAAAGTACTCTTGAATATGCGTCCTCTCAGTTTATTTATATCTTCACATGTGTTTTGCGCCTTTAGGATAAGAAAGCCAATGGGAATTCTTTGCTCCGCAGATAGGACTAACCGTGAACGTGTTAAAATTATTTTTACATTTAAGATGTTTTTTAGTATTTTCAAAGCAGAATATAAAATGTTTAATAACATGGGAATCAAATGACCAGCGAACGGAGAAGTTGATATTAAAGCTTGCTACCGGGGCCTCCATACTGTCTTATTGATCCGCGGTGTCGGGTGTAACAGATAGATAAGAGCGATTCTGCTGACTTCAAAAACATCTGCTAAGTTATAAAACTTACAAATGAATTTAGTGGCGTAATAGAAATGTATAAATAACCTTTATTTAATAATACTTATACAGTAATTAGACACTTTTATATTCATGTTGAGGTTAATGTGGAGAAAACTGCACATGGGGGATTTAGAAAAATCTAAGTAAATGTTCAATATTTCCAGTTGTGACTTCTATGTTAACATTGAATACTTTAATTCATGTGTGATATATATAATTAGTTACAGTCTAATTATCAAAACCAATCCTTTTTGAATTTGTAAAAACAAAAAAGTCTAAGTATAATAATCTCTAAGTAATACATGTAATACTTATTAAATCGTAGTCGATGATTAGCTGGGAATTTATCTATTCAGTTATTTTTATTAAATTGTCTCGGTGGCTTTCCTTTTGAAGAACTCAACATTTCTCTGAATGGAAGTAGACGCAATCACAACAAACAAACAAACTACGTATCCAGTGCATTTAGCTAGTATAGTCATTTTAAAAAAAAAAACTTTATTTGAAATTAGGCATCGTCATTATTCCCTTTATTCCATATAAATCCAGTGTGTCTCGGAGGATTGTTTTTGTGTAAATGAGACAGGCGGGCGCTATGTAACAATATGCATTTTACTGCAATGATATATATTTCAGAAAACTAAAAATGTGTATATTAGTGGAAAATATTAGATTATGTTTACGCATCTCGGGAAAATATCTTGCATGTTACCTAGCATTTTAGGTATGTGCCAATGTAATTATGAATGCGCCTTTGCAGGTATAAAGCAAAGGTCTAGTTCCAGCGGTTTGTACTCTGTTCTGCAAAATACAAATTACACTAGCCTAAATAAACCATGTGTTTGAATGGGGCTTGGTTTTGGACAGTGCTCAGAGGAACGTTTGCAGCACATTTAAGTTTACCAACAAAGAGTGCCCATGCAATTAAGATGAATTAGGAGTCTAAACCACCGTATCCTTAAATTTTGGGTGAGCGTAACTAGTACGTCTCTGAAGACACAAGCCATTTCTTCGACCTTTATTGTTCGTCAAGTTGTCTCTGATTAAACTACATTCTGCTCCACCTTTGTGATAAAACCCCAAAAGCAAGTAGTATATGCGAATAGTACATCTTGTGGATTAACGTTTGATTTAAGTGATGGCAGCCGCGTGAGATTCAGGTAGACAATTCGATTGGGCAATATAAACGTTTGACCGGAGTGTTAGACGTAACGTAACTAATTGGGAGATTACGGAGGTGTGGGAAACGGTCAATGTTATTTTTTTGGGGTCTTTATCATTCATTGTATTACTGTTCATTTTTACTCTCTGTTTTCCCGTCGTCTATTAAGCAACATTCCACTAAATGGCTTTATCTGTGGTGGTTTTGCGTAAAGCCTTTCCAGGGGCTCTTAATGAAGGCTCGAGTTTAGACACGTCGGGCGCATAGAGACACACGCACAAAAGCTGCGGTCTATTAGCAGGCCATATCAGTGCCAGTTTTTTCTCCCTTCTCTGTACGTCCCGCGTAGTGCAAATGTCACATCCTGAAAAGTAGTAGGTTTCGCAAGGGAACGATGCAGGAACTGACTGGATGACACTGCGACGGTCTGTCGCAAAACCAGTGGTTTCCACTGGAATCAAATCAATTTGTCTGCTCCTGTGGTGCACGGGGTCACATGACCCGAGTCTTCCCGCACGCATTCCGATGGATTGGTTCACCTGGCTGAGGGTTTGACAAAAATTCAGTAACGCAATTAACGCAGCTTTATTTGATGAATTATTATGCTTAATTAACGTAGGGGACTATGCTCAAGTTACTCAATCTTTCACTCACTACTAGTAGTAGTAGTAGTAGTAGTAGTAGTAGTAGTAGTATCTTTATTTAATTCCATAGGGGAAATTGCGAAAACGTAGAAAAACGAATTTGACTAAATACCCCGGAGTAAATGAAGTACATTATCAAAGGCTGGTGGAAACGAAGTGTGATTCAATAAGCTTTAAAAAAAGAAAATATTATTTCAGCCAAAGAACTTCCCTGTATGTTGAATTGCGTGGTTAAATGAGGAGTTTGCCTAACCATTTGTGAGGAGTCACACTGGCTCCCATTATGTTAATGTGGGAATTAAAGTTCTCAATTAGCCCCGCCTTTGGCATGTGAATGGACCGGCACTGAAAGGAATGAGGGGTGAATACCCAACGCTCATCACTCTTTGGCCAAAAGGCCTGTTGGCTTTCTTCCCTGATCTTTTGTTTGTTTTATTTTTAAAGCTGAGGTGTGCATTTTAATCTTTCTCAAGCGTATATTTTAACTCGTGTTTTGCTGCAGGATTTATAGTTTTTCTCAACTTTAGCATTGTAACTCTATGTAGCTGTGTGCGGTAAATAGTATTTCAATTAAAACTCGCCACAAACGCCCTTCTTGTGTCCTTGTGGATGTAAACAGAAACAGTGTGTACGGTTGGTATTACGGGGCAAACAAAACTTAACATGATAATGTTTGCTTCCGCTTTTATTTGTTGGAATGCCTGTGTCTAAAGTATGAGGAGAAAAGGTGACCTTATTTAAAAAAAAAACAGGCCTTGCAGAGAGAAATAGTTACGCAATAATGGGATGGGAAACGCAGCATTACACTTCTGATTCTTTTCATGATTGTCAACACGCTAAAAGGCTTCCACAGAAAATGGCAATGGGCCGAAATAAACAAGGCCTTTGCTCTTCTTTTGGTGTTGAGACTGACATAAACTTGGTGGTTTTTTTTTGTGCGCGGAGATTTTTGCCCTCTCTGACCAAAGTCCAAATCATCTGAGGCTTTTGCAGGCCGGTTTTTACGAGACGCTAGTGGGTTTTTTTTTTTGTTTGTTTTTTGTTTTGGCGGCCGGGGAGTGAAGTCTGGGACAGCCTCCTCTGAAGCTGTTTTCCTCCGGCACCCTTTCTTCCCAACGGGGTGGGGCAGCACTGATAAGGCTTAGAGAAAAGGATCGCGGCGACTCAAAAACCAGCTGAACCCAAAATAAGAGGGCGCTTTGCTGCTCTGTGAAAACACAGTGCTGGGGCAGGCACGGTTCAAGTCACTTCCTGTGCCTGCGGAGGGGTTTGTTGGCCCCCGGGTGACGAGTTCAGACCCTCAGCTGTTCCTTTGTGGCCCGCGACTCAGTGGCCAAACCCAGCACATCCAGGTGTTCCTGTTCCCATTCACGCTGTCAGACAAAGGCTCCGGAGGAGATGGTACGAGCAGGCCGCTCCCGGAGACCTGAATGGGGAAGTACTATAAAAACATTCCATTGGTGGACGTCGCACAGTCACATGACTGCATCCCACTTCTCGCTCTGGTTCGGGTTCTGTTTGTCCTCTGTCAGGTTTCTATCCTTTTTTCTCAAGAAAGGTATTGTCCCATGGGGTAGACCGAAAAGTAGTTAAAATCACAAGCTGAGTAGTGCGATGGAAAAAATATCCTGTCCTAGTTTCCCTGGTTTTCTTTGTTTGGAACGCACCGCCGCGATTTCCCTGCTGCAGTAACTGAATCTGTGATCGTGACCACAGCAATGACCAGGCAGGACCCCTGTGTATGTCAGTGCTGAGAGAGAGACAGGCCAGAGTGAAGTTTTTAGGGGGGACCCCTGTGTATGTCAGTGCTGAGAGAGAGACAGGCCAGAGTGAAGTTTTTAGGGGGGGGGACCCCTGTGTATGTCAGTGCTGAGAGAGAGAGACAGACCAGAGTGAAGTTTAGGGGGGACCCCTGTGTATGTCAGTGACACTGAGGCTAGTCCTCTCTTGGGTGAGAGGTGGGATGGCCGTTTGAGATGAAATGTGAAGGGGTGGTGAAGGCCCTTGTACGCTTTATGTCTGTATGGCTGGGGCCATATGAGATGAGACGGAATTGGGACACTGGTCTGAGGCGTTGTCTTATTGGATTGCTGTCAGTTTAGACTTTCATGACACGGGGAGGCAATTCAAGAGAGAGCTATCGTACGTAAGGTTAGCCAACAGCACCATGTGTCTATGTGACGGGCCTAGTCCAGGCCCTTACCCGCCATGTTGGTATCTTCTGGAGTGCGCGGAGGGGCAGCCTGCTGGCTCTGCAAAGCAGGAACACGTTGTTGCTTGGAGGTGACCCCAGGGCCAGGGCGCCCTCGGCAAGGAGAGGGTGAGCCACCCGTTTGCCGCGTGCGCCCCAAGCCTCCTGCAGCTGTCGAGAAGGCGCTCGGATTCCTTAATCCCCTCCGGCCCTTTTGACTCCGCTCAGCCCCCCGGTTCCAAGCCAAGCCTAGCACCAGGATACGGAGAACATCGCAATAGACAATGAAAAACGATGCGTGCTGTGCTGTGTTGTGACCTGTTGTTTCTTCATTTCGACCTCGGCCAACCGGGCTCTGATTTTTTTACGGCAATATTATGGCTCCGTGACTTTAACCTTTGTTTAGGGGGCCAGTTACATGGGATTTGGCTCTGTTTTTGATGTATTAAGCAACAGTTTGCTTAGCTTATCTAAACGCCTCATGCGTGACTGACCCCCTGTGGGCACCACAGACAGGCGTTTTTGTTGCTAAGGCTCTGATCTGCTTAGCTTAGTGAAAACGCCTCGGATGCGACCCGAGCATTTTTGAACAAAAAACACGTTTCCAAGTAAGGAAACTGGCCCCAGTTTGGAATCACTGATTGTACTCTTGCTCCTCGGCTCAGCGCTGCAGGATCTGCTGCCCCACACAGGGAGGGTGAGGAAGTGCGGCTAGTCTCTCCACCAATCGTATTTGCCTTCGAGCCACCCGTCTCTTTCATTCTGCAGGCAGACCCGGTCCTATGGGGCTCAGTTTGTGCCCCCTAGTGGCTGCTTCTCACTTTTATCAATGGAAGGCAGTCTTTTGACTAGGTCCCGCCTACACACTCTTTTTCAAGCAGGACTGGCTGGTCCTCAGCCCGTGTTTTCGGAGTGGCACCACAGGTGACCTGGCCCCCTGTGCCAGTCCCAGCGTGGGACGTCGGGGTGGTTGGGTGTAATTAGTTTGCAGCTTGTCTTGGTTCCTGCGCCCTGGGGCCCACTCTCAGTGGGAGCAGGCTGACAGGGCAAAGACAGGCTGTAAACTGCGGTTAGTTTGGTTGGGTTGTACCAGGAGAGGAAGTGCCAGGGATTATATCTGTCTTCTGAGTACAGGAGTGGCCCTAGGCTTAAGGCAGACTGCATTCGCTCACACCTGACTGGCGTCAGTGGCTGGGGCCTGTGCTTTATTTTTTCTTTTCCTTGACAATGGAAGTCTAGAAACGGGTCGGCTGGATGGGGCTTTGATGGCTTTGAGAAGCCTTGTAAACGGACCGCACGCGGTTCCCCACCTCTGTGTTAAAAAAGATCTGGCACAGGGAAACTGGACAGCAGCCCGTTGACACCGACGCCCACCAAAGAAACGTGCGAGGGCCAGGTCGGCCGTATTTACCCGGGTGAGAATACTCTCCCGAAGATACTCTCTGGAGCACGGTCAGCGAAAACGGGGGTCGGTGAACGCCGCGGTGCTTGGCGTCTCACCTTCTGTTGGTCCCCCGCGCACACAGGGTCTCCCTTGCTGCTGTTTGCCAACCGGCGCGACGTGCGACTGGTGGACGCGGAGGCCGGGCGGGCCGAATCCATGGTGGTGGTGGGCGGCTTGGAGGACGCGGCTGCGGTGGACTTCCTCTTCTCCGAGGGTCTGATCTTCTGGACCGACGTCAGCGAGGAGGCCATCAAGCAGACCTACTACAACCAGTCAAGCAATGGTAGGTTCCTCACAATGGGAGACTGTCTGGTTTCCATATGCTTTTACTATGACTTTAAATTACATTTGTATTGGGTGCTGTGATATTCAGTATGCTTCTGATCGTACAATGACACGTATTCGTAGGGTGAGAGGATGATGGCTGAACCTGATGGCTTGGTGTTGAATGGAGGAAAACATTGGCTTCTTTTGGAACCTTGTCTCATAGCTGAAACGGTCTCTTCCCCTTTTTTAGCAGTAAAGGAGGCTACCCTAGGTAATGGGCAGACAGTGGTGGTGTCGGGCCTGGACTCCCCTGACGGGCTGGCTTGCGACTGGTTGGGCCGCAAGCTGTACTGGACCGACTCGGAGACCAACCGCATCGAGGTGGCCAACCTGGACGGCACCTTCCGCAAGGTTCTGTTCTGGCAGGACCTGGACCAGCCGCGGGCCATCGCACTGAACCCCGCCCACCGGTGAGCCTGTCCTTCCCGTATCACCCTGTTCACACTGCACTTACACAGTACCCTCCACTCAGATCCCGCCTGGCGATGTATTCCTGGTCCAGGTCCCCGTCTCGGGGCTCACAGACGCTCTGCTGCATGCTTTCCCCGCCTCGGGGCTCACAGACGCTCTGCTGCATGCTTTCCCCGCCTCGGGGCTCACAGACGCTCTGCTGCATGCTTTCCCCG
>JAOYSI010001739.1:0-15415 GCA_025775065.1 Hiodon alosoides | reverse complement strand
CGAGATAACACCTTCAATTTGCCTTAGTTATATGTTGGCTACTATAACCTTAGCTTTGCATTTGAAAGGCAATCACATTTGACGTACCTCCAAACTCTAAATACATAAACACGGCGAATGGCACAGCCATATCCTTCTAAAGAGCTAGTGCTGCCAATGTCCCTTCACTGAGACTTCAACAAACCCCTATATACGTGATATATCAATACTTATTTAAAAATACATATTTATTTCAAGAAAAAAAAAAGAATGATATCTGAACTGGATCAACGAGTTCCGTTATATCTATAATTGGATTTCATAGCTCTTACGTTTGACTATTGCCTGCACAAACTGCTGTCCGCTTTAAAAACTGAAACTGATCATTCAGGAGAATACTGTCTATACGCCATTCAACGAACAAGGTCAGCAGATCCCAAAGCTTCTCTCACATACTGAAGCGGACAGCAAGAACTGACACCAACACCTCAGGGCGGTCGAACCCAAGCACCAACACAACCACCTCGGGGCGGTCGAACCGCAAGCACCAAAACCACCACCCTAGTCACACATCTGAGGGGTTCCCAGATTTTCTTCTCTGATGGATCCACTTCCAGCTGGGTTAACTGGAACCACAGCACAACACAGGCCATTAATCAGTGCAGTTCCCTCCAAACAGGCTCCCATCACACAGCCAAGGGCAATTAGGCACACTGTGTAATTGTATTCTCACATTCAGTCATGTCCTGACCAAGGATTCCACTCTCAATAAACTAAATAACTACGTTAAAAGGGGATTAAAGCTACGCACTGTTAGAACTGAGGCGTCAGGGTTTAGCATGTGACTAATACCCCAGCAGAGAGCGGCTTATCTCAGGCCGCACAGGAGCTCGGGTGCACTCTCAGTCTCCCAATGCAAGCAGGAATATAGAGGAAAGCACCACACCGCTATAGGCCAAGAGTGGCCAGGAGGGATTCCTACTGCTCTGCGGTTACCAAGCCGCTGCTGGACATGGTCGATGCCATTGTCGAGCGGAGAGGGGAACTGTGCCTTTCTAAGCGCCCCCACACACACATTCAGGACGGACGTAATGGAGGACCAGAACTGACTGGACCTATGCTAGTATAAACACACAATTAAAAATCTAATTTTACAGTAAGCTTTTCTGTTGTAACCGTTTGGGTTTTATTAGACAACTAAAAGTGTTAATGTTAGCAACTTTGACTATCCAACATGTTGACACCAAAACACAGCAACTGCACAATATAACCCATGTGTGTTGTGAAGTCAGTGGTTATTTTGTGCTTTCACACAGAGTAGGAATGGCTGTTAGCCACTGAGCAGTAAAGCGCTGAATCTGTATAAGTTTTCCAGGACTGAGAGATATACAGAATTCTTCCTGCTGGCGGTACTGCATTAGTCTGCACGGAGAAACCCGCAAACATGACTTCACCGCAGGATTCACCAAAGGGCAGAGCTTGGCAACCACTACTGAATGTTTAATATCATGGTTTGGGTGCCTGGACCAGTGAAAAGTAAGAAACGTATGGCTACACCATGATTTAAAAATGGTGCTTTAACTCCAGCAAATGCATCCCCACAGGAAACTATTATCAAAATAACATTGCCATCACCACCCCTACGATATAACAAACAATACATGGCGCTACTTTGTCTTGTCAACAGTGTGAAGGCTAACTTTGAGGTTACATGGAATTATGAATTTTATGACGTTACCTCCCACCGGCCGTAAGTCAGCAGGAACAGCGAGAAAGGTATAGCAGTCCCCGACATAGCGTGGGTGGAGGGCATGCTGTACTCCGAGTTGTAGAACATCTCCACTTTGACCACCGGCGGCGACGCCGGCCTTGACCAGCGGATGACATCTTTGGTGCATTGGCCAAGGTACATGACCCAGACCCAGATCAAGATCAACCGTCGACTCACATACGGGTCGATGTTCCAGATAAGAAACGGGAAGAATGTGATGTAGAAGAGTTCATTGCCGAGTTCGGTTCCGAGAGTAAACATGTAAAACAGAAACTTGTTTTCGATTAAAAACTCCTGCCCAATATCACCCGTTAAGGAATTCTTGCGCCGTGCTTTGACTGTGTGTCGATGACTTAGAGTCTCGTTTACCTCACCCGCGTTTTTTTCTCGCAGGTAGTCCACTCCACAGGCGTCATTGGGGCAATTTTCAAAAGGAGTCTCCTTTGCCTCTCCGTCAACCACGGCTTCACCGAAGCAACAGCTGTTCGGGCCGCAACCCACCGTCTCTCCTGCTCCAGGTGTCAGAACTGCGCCGTTCCGTAGGCCGTTCTTACAAACGTCCAGTTTTAAACTGTTTCCCGTCGTGGTCTTTTTTCGTAGCCAAGGGCCGTCACCCCTTTCCCCGTCACCACCCCCATTAACGCTGTCATTTTCACTTTCACCTAAATAGTGGTGGTTCATGCAGGCACCGTTGTGGCGTTGCTCCGCTTGTCTCCCGCACAAATTCCGAGAAAATGTCCCCCGCACACCGCAAATCTGCTGAAATCTCGCCACATGCTGTGGGTCTTGGAGATACTGACAGAAGTGCACAATTCTTGTTTTCAAATCGCTTGCCATATTTCTTAAAACCACGATTAATCAAAAAAACATCTGGGCGTAATGTTTCACCCGAAGCGACACTTGTCAAGCAAGAAACGAAGGATCGAATGACTAGTTAGCCAACTAGCTTAGTGGTAGGATAAGTTAACTGCGAAGTTTCTACCAAAATAAAAGAAACCTGCGTTAAAAGGAAGAACAGTAAATAAATCACTCTCCGCCTTTCCGGTCGAGATGTCAGTGTAGTCTGTAAAATTCCGGAATCCTCGACAGAACCGATTGAGCATAAATCTTTCATCAGTTGAGTGAGAATAACGCACTGTTCCGCTGAATTCCGCTATCTCCTTTACTGTAGTATCCGGTCACTGACAGCTCTGTGAGGTAAACTCACAAAGACGCGCACGTATGGGTGACGCACGGGAAGCCCGCCAGGAATTTCGTTTCACTGCGCTTGCTCTGTGTGCTTTCACAGCGTGATGAACGCGCGCGTAATTTTGGGCCGCAATTAATTAATCGTGTGCTTAGCGTACTGTTATCAAGTGGTATTGGATCACTTTATCAACCGGTAAGCTAAAATATCGTATGTGGAGGAACCAATTATTTGTTTGTTCGTAATTAAGTCTTAAATTAAGGGAGGTTATATCAAATATAGCAAGAAAGGGGACCCATCATATGGTCGTAATATTTAACTGCGCCATAGACAATATATAGACATTTCGTTTAATTCACGAAAAATAAATCTCGGCTATAGTACAAAAGCACCCGGACACAATATTAAATAGCTGCACAATAATTGAAATTTTGCACAAGCCATTACTGCAGGCGATACAGCTTCTTATACGTGGCAATTAAATAAATGTATATTTACCGTTGAGATTTTGTCTCTGGAGAAAAGAGAACAAGAACAAGTCCAATGAGAACACAACTGGCCATATTTGTAAGGTTGATAGACCGTTCTGCTCAATATTTGTTATGGTCTACTGAGTAGGATATTGCATTACTTAGAAGCCGCCACCGGTATTTGGTCCAGCGTTCGTGCATCTCGGTTTAGTTGTGTCTCGCGCTCGTTAGAGACGCATTTCACCAGCCCATTTATACTTTTCTATACTTCAATTTCATTTTTAAAGTCGAGAAGTCGATGTTGACGATGTCATGGTCTCTTTAGTGCACCTCCAGGGTCCTCAAAACCGAGCCTATTTGTACCGATAGCTGTACAACATGTCGTTTTGTCGTTTGAAACGACAAACCCCTACTAATATCCTTAGAACTAATGGTCATGAGTATGACGTCATGCAATAAATAGTTGGGTTTTTTTGGTAAGGTATATTGATAGCAGGTTATGAACTACAGTATAATATATTCTACGCCAAGTTTTGTGGCAGTTAAGTGAAATATACCAGTATGCGCACTATTTTTTCACAAAAGCAGTGTTAATACTTGGTAACTATGACGTGTCAGTGCAGTGGTGATTCCCTAAATATTAGGGCAGTAAGAACGTTTTTATTTAAATTGATAGCACTCTTTAAAAATAAGCCAGGCTTTTTATTAACGTTTGGCAAAATAACATGTTTAAATTAAGAATATGCCTGTTTAAAAATAATTTTATACATTAAAATATGTATTGTTCATTTCAAAAATCTTTATATTTTATAATTACCCATTCACTCTTCTTTGCTGTACTTTTGAGTTTTTTTAAAGAAACTTGATTAGTTTCATTCTCTTACATATCAAAGTAATTGTAAACACCGTGCATCATTAAATAGCCATCCAAATAAAATCTTTAAATGCAACAATCATGTTCAGTTAGGTAGCATGGCCTCTGTTTCACTGTTAAGTGGCACAACCTACGAACACTGACAAGACCAAAAAATATTGCAAAAAATAACGCAACGTTACTGAGAAAACATGGACTTAAGTTTCAAGAGGGTTTGGATGCTATACAATGCCGCGGGTCGTTTAGGGACTTTTTTACTGGTTTACAGTAAAAAATAATTTACTGGTTAGTACCAGAATGCTGATTTTGTATTTATAAAATCTAAAAGATTCAACAACCTTTCGGCGAATGCAACATTGTTGCCATGATGATTACATAAATTGGTCAAATTTAAAGATAGATTATATGTGTTGAGTGTTTATCTGAATTAAGGGAATCGGTTTTCGAAAAAGTTACAAATCTCGTCAAAGTTGCCAAATGTAGCTTTCTCTCCATGGTCAAGTTTAGATAGAGGAGCTACAAATGCTTGACTATTTTGAGTAGCACTTTCTAAAACAAGCTTCGAGGCAGTTCCAGAATACGAAAGCATATGACTTATAAATGATTCAACAGTTTAAAAACCCAAAACATTACAGTTGTAAATGCAGTCAAAAAGCCAGCTAAATGTCAAGTAATGGTCGGCGGTTAACTGCTAGTGCTTGTCAGCCGACTGCTTTTAAACCAGACCTTTGCTCAGTGTTACCGTTAGAGGGCAGCAGACAGTAATTCGTAAAGTTGAACGTACGCGAAATCAATTAATGTTTATCGTCCTCCACTGAGACATTAAATTAAAATACCTTTGGTGCTCCCTATAATCGCACTCTACAAAAAACAATGACAAGAAAACGTCTAAATGTTGTCTGTAAACTGACAGCATGCTGTTTGAAGAACTTCTCATCGGTCCCCTTCAATTTTAAACACGGTCTGTTGTGCATGCTCCTGGACACCCCGTGACCCCACAAGTAAAACAAATTTGTACTTCAGTTTTATCTACCTTGAGGTAATACATGCGTCCAAAAAGGCTCCTCTTCATGTACAAATTGTTGTTTCCTTTCTCATATATTGCTAAAGAGTTGAGATAAAATATGCTGTTGAAAATCTTGTAGGTTTGTACCAAAACTCCCCAGCAAGTTGTCCAATATATACAGCATAATAAGTATGAAAAGTATGTCACTTATTTTCCCACCTAATTTTTTTTAAGCTACGATAAACTTGATCATTAGTTTTCAACCTGCTATTTCAGTAAAATAGATGCATGATTAAAATAGCTATATAGACAAAAATAAATATATCCCTGAAACTATTGAATGCGCTTGCATTTGCATTAGCAATAACTATGAAATAACTGCCGAGAGTTTTGTTTTCACCTGGGTATAGAATGGCAATCAAACTGAGATACCAAGCTATGCTTTAAAACAATTCCTTGAATTGTATTGTGGCTATTTGTTGAGCTCATTAAACTGCCTTGCAAAGCTAAAAAAGAATGGCCACAGTTTCCCATCTCAAGCCGCGAAGAGAGCCCCACACAAGCGCTCAATGAAACGGCCCACATTGCAGTTATTTCTGACTCATGTGTAGGTGTATGAGTGAGTGAGTCTGGTTCTTTTCACTGGAAAATCACAGTCAGCCATTGTCATCCAGCTGGTAAACCAGGACTTGAGCACTGCGGTCAGGTGGGTCGTTGTGGTAGCCGGCCAGTCCATAGAGGCAACCATCAGACCCGCAGGGCACCATGTGGTAGCGCCGTATCTCTTCGTAACCGAAGGTCTGGGAGCAGCAGTCAGCCACCACAACTTTCAGCCTCTTTGCGTCTGAATAAAGCTGCTTGTGGCTGGGCTGCCCGCTGCCGTCACCCTCCCTCTCCTCATGGTTGATCTTCCGCAGCAGGTTGTTGATGAGAACTGAGCGTCGCAGGTAGGCCTCAGGATCCTCCAGGAACCTCAGTTTCTCCAGGGACAGTTTGAGAATGCAGCTCCTGTCCTCTGGCAGTATCAGGTGCTGGGGATTGCACATGAGAGCAACATGTCACAATGCTACTCCTCGCTCAGAACAGCTTGTCAGGCCAAACACAAAGGAGGCGGCTCTTACTTGCTGAAAATACCCATGAAAGCCTCTATGCAAATCTTCCTCTTCCGCATACTTCCTCTTGAAGTAGGCGACTTTCGACGTTGTTGATAGATTCAGTCACTTTGGGAGGGAATTGGCTGACAGGACACACATGTGCGGGGGTACGGGTAAGATAATGCGTTGTCTTGGCGACACAAATTCTCTGATTTAGCAGCTCTGGCGTGGGAGGTTTAAGAATGAGGTGAATGAGCAGCTGTGAGAGGACTGGGTCTGTGGTACCTGATGGGATCAGCCACAGACGTGTGCTTTGGCTGGAGTCCCGGTCCTCTGAGCTGTGTCCTGTCTGCCACACATCGCCGTCACACCTCACTACATCGGAGGGGAGAGAAACGATCGAGACCCCTATTACTACTATAAATCATGTCAACCAATTATTTATTGCTTTTTGTCATTTATACTATTTATAGACCACCGAAAACCATCTAAATAAAGCCACATTTTTCCTAGTCCGCCAACTGTTTGTGTGTGTGAGGTGTGATATTAGGTGAGACATTCACACACACCCAACCCACTGGAGTACATGACGCCCTCCTTCCCGTCGCAAGACCAGATTAGAGGGAAAATACAATGTCACACCTCCGTGGGACGGGCGTCATTTCGCTTCATCGGATGATGATCAAGTACTAAAGTCAACATCTTTGTTCCAATCGCTCAGCGAATTAGCTAGATGTCCTATTTATTTAATTTTTTAATGCATGGCTCGCAAGATGTGATTCACACTCGAAAATGGACTGTGATTGTTTATACCCAATAACAATCAGGGAAAAATATGCTGCGCAGTGGGAGTACTTAACTTGCACGCTGCATCTTAATTGATGTCAAACATTATTAGCTTTATGCTGCCAATTCAGCCAGCTGTAAAGAACGCGTTTGTAGATAAGCTTAGGGTGAGAGGAAAATAAGGCTCTCTCAATCTCTCTCGTCCTTAGGTCTGTACACTGGAGTTTTATGTGGCAGCTAAAAGCAAGCTGAAGGGCAGGCTTTCCAGACGGAAGAGTGCACTAGAACACTAGTTCTGCTCATTTTACAGTCAGGTGCACTAAACTTTGACAAATTACAGCAATCTGTATTTAAATGCACAGAGTCTTCTCAGTCTTAATTACATCAAAAACGTATAAAATCACACGATAAAAGATATAAAATGGGTGAATTTGATTTTACAACACGATAACCAAAGTACAATCAGTTTAAGAATAAACAGACATAAGTAGATATACCTTTTGATAATGGGAGATGTAGTTCACTTCGAGGTCCAAGACTCAGTCAGATACACGCCGATGAATGGTGGTATTCATGTAGAATTCTTACACCCAGTGATTTAGTCTTCTTTTTTCAGACATTAATCTCCCTGCTTTCAAGTATCTTACTTGCTTACTGAAAGTTCCCTTCTACACCCTGCCGCTATAATGCTGTTTTAATAATCTCTTAGGAGCACGCAGCACTCGTAGGTCTTAAAAAAATACCCTTTTTCTGCAACAAGCATCAACACAGTTCTTTCTGCAACCTTATTGGTCCTCAGAAAGCAGATGTTTCTTGTTGCTAGGAGAGTCGCTAGGCGATGATGACGCTCTATCATTTCAGTATTCTCTGTACTCTGTGCTACAAAATCTTTTCATTATACACATTCAGTGAGATAAGAATGTTGGATTTAAATATAATATATGCGCGCAATGTTATGTGGCTGTTGTTCGACTACATTTTCCTCAATTATATGTATAATTGTATAATCTGCATACAAGCACAGAATGTGGAAAAATCTCTCTACATATATACTGTATAACTACGCTTCATCTAAATGAAAAAAAAAAACCAAAGGCATTCTATTTCTGCCTCAGGGAGCTTGCATATTCCATCCTTTTAAATCCATAAACTCCATAACTGGAGGTCCAACCATTCACTTTCAGCACCTAATCGGCCTGAACTAAACCATTTCCCACAGCATTTGTAGTGTGGCATTGAGATGCACAATTTCTAACTAGAGGGATTTTGTGTTGTTGATCACGTCCAAAGCCCAGACGAAAAGAAAAGTGTGGGAGCTGAACTTATCACTTTGGTAATTTACTGAAAGTCCATGTACAAAACACATCCTGCCTCACTGTCTCTGCATGCATGGTACAGGCACTGTATAAATGCACTTAAGATGCACCGATTGGTGTATTCAGGATGAGTAAACAGTTGACAGTACATGCTGGTGCTGGTTTATTACCATGATTATACTCACACATGCACTAATCCTTCTGGACACGAAACAGGCACTTTTTAAATACATTCCAATGTCCAGAAGCATCAAAACAGGCATGCGATAGAAAATATTTTTGTCAAAAAGAACAGCATTCATAGGTAAGTGCAGTAAACAAGGAAAAGCTTATAATTTTCAAAGATACCAATTTGTTTAGGCCAAAAAAAGAATATAATGCAGTTGCTATAGAGGTCAATGGCTCACCTGAATGTCGATTAAGTGTGGGCAGAGGAAATATCAAGAGCCCGTAACATAAATCAAACATGATAACCACAAAATGGTCCCTAATTAAAACGTTCTTCAATTCAAGCTTCTATTCAGACTAAGGGACAGAATCACTGTCACCTAATTAAGGACGCAACTATGGGAAAACCTTGAACCTAATTCACCACAAGCGCTGAAGAGGGGATAGGTTTCTACACATGTCCTTTTGGTTTTTAACCACACAACAGCCAGATCCCCCCCATCCCCATAAAGCTTGACCATTAGCTTAGGTTCAAATTGTGTTAACATGGGCAAATCATTTTGTTGGGTTATTTACTCCTTAAAACGACTGATCGGATAAATAGCAGTACCAAATATCCAGTTATCAATGAATACTTTTTCCAATGAAGTACACGTCAGCATCGTCATATATTCTTCAAATAACATCTCACTGTGACCACAAAAAGGCCATAGAAAAGCAACAGAATGGATTTTTTACATTTTTGTGTATATAAATGAACAATTTCCTGTCAGTTCAGAGCAGATGGGAGTTCAATGAGGCCTCTGTGTGGAACGGCCGCCCCTCGGTCTTCACAGCCAGCAGATGAGTGGCTGAGTCAGTCCTGGCTTCTGCCAAGCAGGCAGCTGGTTAACTCACAGGAGCTGAAGGCTGCCTGGGCACACACCCAACAGCGAACTGTGTGGAGAGCACGGGTGCGAACACACACCCAGTAACCTGTGTGAAGATCACGGGAACACTCTGGCCTTCAGAAAAGCCGACCAGGAGAAGGATGTACATCTACATCAACGTCACATGCCTAAAATATTCCACCCTTTGTTGCAAAACTGTTGCTGAAACCTCAAGAAATTAATTTACAAGGAAGGATTTGGAAGGCAGAGGACCGTGTTTTTTTGGGGGGGAGAATGTCAAATGAATATATAAGTATTTTATTCATCGAAATGTCACCGGTAGGCTGAAGCGAGCAATGATCAGGCTGAGAGAATCTGCTTCACAGGAGCTGTGGGCTGGGTTGAGCTTTAAGACTCCAGCAGGCTGTGCCAGCGACACACCTGCTGCCCATGTGACTCCCTCATGTCCTGCCAGTGGAGCTGCTCCTCCTGGCCACTGCTGCTCTGTCCCAGCGACACCCAGCCCACCATCTCCTTGCGCTTCATGCTACGACGGCTGTAGATGGAGACCAGCAAGGTAACGTCGGCGAGCTGAAAGAGCGCCACCTGGAAGACAAAGGTCTCCTTGTAGACGGGGTTTGGCTGCCCTCGCCGTACCGATGTCTTGCAGCGGGAGACCTCCTGGCCTGTGGAGTCCAGCAGAGTCAGCTTCCCATAGGTGTCTGGGTGGAGTGAGAGAGACAGAGGGATGGGCTTTTTATCAAGATGACAACGTGAACCATGTGTGCGTAGGCGGCCGGTTGCATTTGTGTGTGGGACATGTTGGCTGTGTGAGAGCGAGTATGTGGGAGTGAATATGTCAAGACTCACCGGGTGGTCTACTAATTGCCAGGTTGCGAAAGTGGCTTCCCTTGATGACCTCGACGGAGAGGCGCCCGGTGGTGGCGTTGTATGACAAGCCGAGAAGCAGCTCAGGGACCCCCCCATGGGACAGCAACTGTGTGGACGAGACGCTTTCGCTCTGAGAAACCACAGAAAGAGTTGAGTCAATGCTTTGGGAGAGAAAACTGATCACTTGTGCCTCGCAGTTACAGGTGTAACTGCCTCTCAGTCTGTGTTACTTAGTTACCACCACGGTTTCCTGCATGTAACATCAGCATAACAGTTTTCTGGTCAGTGTAATACAGTGTTATGCATTAATAGTGTTCTATGCATATGTGTAAACCGTAACACTGTGTCCGGGGGTATATTGTCAGTGTTACATATTTTCTTGCTCGGTTTGCACCTGCATGTAGCTGCGCGGCTTTAGTTCCACTGTGGCCTCTGTCTCCCCCTCCCCCACCAGGCCCCGCAGATGGTGCAGGCCCTCCCCCATCATGTGCTCGCGGGACATTTTGCCCACGGCATAGAGGCGGAACCGCAGGGCGGAGACCCCCAGCTCATCGGGATCCAGCTGGAGGAAACGGAAGGTGTCGCCGAAATGTGGCGCTGGCCCCCGCCCCACGCCGGTCTTGTGCCGCTGCTTCTTGGCAGGCAGCAGGACCAGGTGCACCTGCCAGGCTTCCATGCCGCTGCGCTCCTTGTCCGGGACGTCCCTCGCCCTCGCCACGGTCACCAGCAGCTTCTGCTGCTCCGCCCTGTAGTCCAGTACCACCACCAGGTCGCCGCACGAGGTGACGGGATGGTAGATGCTAGGGGACGGCTCTGCGCCGGCCAGCTCCTCCCCTGCCGCCTGATTCTGCCGAGGGTGGGAAAAGGTCCCGCTGTTAGCAATGCGTGAGCAAGGGGCATTGCTTTGGCCGACAGACATAAGCCTGGGTGCTTTCTATTGCACGTTCTCATTCTGTGTGCTAACCGGGCTGCGCATTGCGCAGATGGTTACAGAAAACTTGTAATTTTTGTTCCATAGTATACACACCGTAAGTGGGTGCAGATGGAGATAGTGAAGAATAAGAAAAGGTCTGACTGACACTGTGTACTCTACTGTATGGCAGTGCCAACAGCTTTACAGGCAGTAAAAGAGCTCCTACACCCCCCCACATCCATGCCATGCCTCACAGCGGGGGATTGTATATTTGATCCTCTCAATTCTAGGCCATATCCCACAGGGGGGATGCAAAGACAATAGCGCGGCCCGGGGAAGAACGAAGACGTGTGTGGCGGATTGGCAGCCAGGGTCTGGTCATTCGAGTGGTGCACTGCGAGTGGTGCATTGTGGGCAAGAACAATTGCATGGCTAGCACACACCCGCCCACAACTCTCGCCCACTTCAAGTGGTCTGAAAACGCACATGCCGCACGTTAACGCAGAAAGCGTCCATTAGCTACACTCTACAACACTTTAACAAGCTGTTTTTTCCTACTCCCGATGCCCCATAAATATTTATGATGCTCAGCTAGACGATGGACTTTCACAACGTAGACCACAGCAGCTGCCAGATTTGGCTTGTTAATGCCCTAAAGCAATTTGAGATTAGAACAAACAATTATTAGCTCCATCCTTTAAGTATATAACATTTATTAATGACCAGATTAATGCTGTTAATGTGAATACAAGTGCTTGCAAGCCTACGCCTACATTGCAGTACCTCAGGGCTCCAAGTGGAGGAGCTGTCCGTGGCATCTTCGTTGTCCTGGGCCATCTCAGTCTCCACATTGCCCTTCGGGGCAGGCCCACACAGGACGGGACCCACACTCCTCTCTGGGTTCTCTGGACCTTTGTGGAGGCAGGGGTCAGAACCGTTCATAGTATCCTGGGAACTCATAGATTCCCCATCCTGGTCCCCAAAGGTCAGGGGATCTTGGTAACTGCTTAGCCCATCTCCATCTGCATGAGTAGAAACACCCAGTCACATAGCAGTCCTGCCGTCACTCTCACTGATAGTGTGACTATTGTGCATGCACTCTCACTGACAGTGTGACTATTGTGCATGCACTCTCACTGACAGTGTGTATATAGTGCATGCACTCTCACTGACAGTGTGACTATAGTGCATACACTCTCACTGACAGTGTGACTATAGTGCATACACTCTCACTGACAATGTGGCTATAGTGCATGCACTCTCACTGACAGCGTGTATATAGTGCATGCACTCTTACTGACAGTGTGAGTATAGTGCATACACTCTCACTGACAGTGTGTCTATAGTGCATGCACTCTCACTGACAGTGTGTATATAGTGCATGTACTCTTATTGACACAGTGTGACTATAGTGCATGCACTCTCACTGACAGTGTGTAAATAGTGCATGCATTCTCAATGACACAGTGTGACTATAGTGCATACACTCTCACTGAGTGTCTATAGTGCATACACTCTCACTGACAGTGTGTCTATAGTGCATGCACTCTCACTGACAGTGTGTATATAGTGCATGTACTCTTATTGACACAGTGTGACTATAGTGCATGCACTCTCACTGACAGTGTGTAAATAGTGCATGCATTCTCAATGACACAGTGTGACTATAGTGCATACACTCTCACTGACAGTGTGAGTATTCTGCATACACTCTCACTGACAGTGTGACTATTCTGCATACACTCTCACTGACAGTGTGACTATAGTGCATGCACTCTAACTGACACAGTGTGACTATAGAATATATATTCTCATTCATTTTAGATCACTTTGTGAACTGTGTGACAGCTTGACCATGAGTTTCGCTACACACCGCCACTCCTTGACGCTACGCCAGAGCATTGAGGGGGTCTTACTGAACCAAGTCACAGTGTGACATTTACACAAAAATAGCACAGTGAGATTTTAATGCCACATCCAACCTCTCCACTCAGTGAAAACACTGCAACTCAAGAGAGAAGAATTCTCAGTTTCGAACCCTTTGAAATGAACAAGTTAGGGACCACCGCCAATCCAGCTGTTCCCCCAACCACCATCACCAACATTTTAAGCCTGCCCAAGATTGCCAGACAGTCAGTCTACTGACAGGTAAATCCCAGCAAACAAAAAAACCCAGTACATACATTTACACCAACACAGTATCACTGTAACACACTCAGACAGACACAGACACAGTGTCACTACATACACCTGACAGTGACACAAGTTACACACCAACACTACATTTAAATAGAGGCCTGAGACATTAATGGGACTTTTCTTTGGCCAGATAAACGGCATTGTCGTTTAAACCCCTATCTGGATCTGAAATTCACTGCTTGACTGAAGTAACCCAGGACAGCCAGGCGTATTCATTCTGAAATCACATTACCCGGTATTGAAGCACACAGGCAGAAGTCAGCCAACACATGATACCATTAAATTTGCCATGCCTTCATGACAAATGTCTCCGGATGTGTTTTTTTTTTTTGGTCTTGAATGAATCATATATAAATCGAATAGTTATTTGTATGGTCTTACGGTGTCTGTATTGATTACAGTATTTTCTGATTACAGTTTTCTGCCAGTGTGTGAAGGGGATTGCTTAAAGAACGTGAAAATCTTTGGCTTGGAGTTTGGCTTGTCTTATGTTTGGACATACCTTATTTGACAATTTAAGCTCACACATGTGACTTTAAAGAAAAACTGTGTTTTGTATCATTTTAAAATGAATGGATTTGTATAAACATGCATTTTCTGAATTAAATCTCAGTTATCACGTCTAGCTGTTCAAGCAGCAATCCCTTGAGGCAAGAACAAACTGTCCAACTGAGACAATCAACTTCAACCAGAGCAGCCAAAGAAAGGTCTGCTTCATTCCCACCCACCGGTTCCCTGGAAACAGGATACAGTGACTCATGCACGTGTTCAATGCAGGGGCAGCAATGTGCTAAGGGCCAGCAGGTTCGCCACGTAGCAGATTGTGCAGCTCATTAACACTCCCTTTTACCTGAGGACTGATCAAATATGTTGGGGTGTGTATATGTCACTACAGCTCATTAACACTCCCTTTTACCTGAGGACTGATCAAAAATGTTGGGGTGTGTATATGTCACTACAGCTCATTAACACTCCCTTTTACCTGAGGACCGATCAAACATGTTGGGGTGTGTATATGTCACTACAGCTCATTAACACTCTCTTTTACCTCAGGACCGATCAAACATGTTGCGGTGTGTATATGTCACTACAGCTCATTAACACTCCCTTTTACCTGAGAACCAATCAAACATGTTGCGGTGCGTATATGTCACTACAGCTCATTAACACTCCCTTTTACCTGAGGACCGATCAAACATGTTGGGGTGTGTATATGTCACTACAGCTCATTAACACTCTCTTTTACCTCAGGACCGATCAAACATGTTGCGGTGTGTATATGTCACTACAGCTCATTAACACTCCCTTTTACCTGAGAACCGATCAAACATGTTGCGGTGCGTATATGTCACTACAGCTCATTAACACTCCCTTTTACCTCAGGGGTGATCAAACACTTTGGGCATTGCTGCAGAGTTAGAGGATCGCAGCAAAACTAAACTGAAAACTAAGCTGTGTGCACACACTCCATTCCTGAGCACTGGCTCTCTGCTGTGTCCACATCCCCCTCTCTCTGCCCAGCCCTGCCGTACCTGTACAGTCAGACAGCAGGCAGGACAACCTGTGGTGCCGTGCTACCCCACTCGAGCAGAGGTTGTGAGAGTGTGACTGGAAGATCTCAAACTTGGCGATCTCATCCTCACTGTCCGACGATGAGGACTGATCCTCCTCCTCCCCGTAGCTGTTTGCTGCACACACACGCACACAGGGCAGACAGACAGAGACACGCACATGCATGCACACAGAGTGGACAGACACCCACACACACACACATACACACACACAAGGCAGACAGACAGAGACACGCACATGCATGCACAGAGTGGACAGACACCCACACACACACACATACACACACACAAGGCAGACAGACAGAGACACGCACATGCATGC
>JAOYSI010001737.1:0-16788 GCA_025775065.1 Hiodon alosoides | reverse complement strand
TTCTGGAAGAATGGGCAAAAATTCCAACAGACACACTCCAAAATCTTGTAGAAATCCTTCCCAGAAGAGTGGAAGCTATTATAGCTACAAAGGGGGGACCAACTCGATATTAATGTCTATGGATTTAGGATAGGACGTCATAAAAGCTCCTGTAGGTGTAATGTGTAGGAGTCCCAATACTTTTGTCCATATAGTGTATTTTCACGTATGTGTATAGAGTATAGAGACAGCTTTTTAGTTTGAGTGATTAATGTATTTATATATAATTTTAAAAAAATCATAATACTTGAAATATAACCTTGACATTTAGCATCAGCTAAATCAGTGTGTCAGAAATCTTTTTTTAAATGATCGGCTATGCACATTAACCTGGAGCTCTTTATTTGACTCATTATTTACATTGGTTTCGGGGAACAGGTGGTTAGATTTGCATTAAGAGTAACACCAAGTATTTGACAGTGTCGTGTCTTGTTTCAGATGTCTGATAAAAAGGTAGAGGACCTGGAGGCTGCCGAGATGAAGTTGGAGCCTCAGCAAGCTCAACAGAAGCTCCTGACCGATGAGCAGAAGAGAGGAGATATGGAGGAAGAGGAGTTACAGCTCACTGTTAAAGAAGAAGCATCGAATATTGACTTCCAGGAGGAGTTGCCAGTGCTTCACGCCCTTCCCTTTGAGAAAAACCCATCCGAGCACCTCCTTGGTGACTCTTCACTCCTCCAGCCCCCACCAGGACACCTCTCAGAGGCTGTCCTGAATGACGTTGGTTCCGAACCACAGGAAAAAAACTCTAGTAATCTCCCTATAGTTGCCCCCAAAACACCCCATCACTCCCACGTGCAAGGCCAGTGGCTGAGCGGTCCTTCTGAACATTGCACACCATGTGTTTGTAAGGTGGGCCCGTCTGTAAATAAAGAGAATCAAAACCATGTGGTTATGGTATTGCCCACGTTGAAACAAAAGCAACTGCAGGATCCCACAGCCACAGAGACAATGGGCACCAAGGAGGCAGTCTTAGAGTCATGCTTCAGCTACAAATCAGTACTATACCCAAAGGGCAACCCTGGTATCATGTCTCCCTTAGCCAAAAAGAAGTTACTGTCGCAGGTCAGTGGAACTGGTTTGCCTAATAATTATTCCTTTTATCCACCTCTGACATTGAACAGTAAGAAATGTGTAAGAAATAGCCCGGAGGAACAGAATTTGCTGCAGGCCCCACAAGGGTCTAACAAAGATACGCTCGCGGTCTACAGACCGTCAGTTATCCAACATGCACAGAGCTTTAAACCTCGAAGCACCGAGGAGAGGCAGTTCTCAAGCGAAGCTCTGAACCATGTCGATAGGTCTGAGCCTTTCACTTGTGACCTGGCCCCTGCCCCAGTGCGGCCCCCCCACGTGCCAAGCACTGACGTGGACCCCTACCTGCTGACCACTGATGCCCATGACAGCATGGAGAAGGCAGAAGAAGAACTAGCACTCCATCCGTCCCAAGGGCCAAACTTCTTGGGCGACTTCTACTCCTCTTCTCACCTGCACAGCCTCTACCAGCATACAGAGCACCACCTCAGCAAGGATCAGCTCTCCAAATACTTGGACAGAGAAATGCTGTTTCCCAGAGACAGCGAGAACATTCAGAGTTTCCCTGGGAACAAACATTCAGATAGCTTTAGTTCAGGTTATACTGCTCTTTTGAGTGAAAAAGAAAAAATGGTGCTGGAAGACCAGCCAACGGACTTAAGTCTACCAAAGTCCTCCCCTCACAAACCACCTTCCTCCAAACCTTCTCTGTGTGGCTTCTTACATAATGCTATCCATCAGGATGTAAAGGGCCCTTCACTTTTCCAGATAGGTAGCAGCCACGCCACCAGCCTGGACTATCACCCTAAGGCCTGCCGTGTCCCACCCATGAGCGTGTCTTCTGACCCTCCCCAGAGAGCTGCAGGGAGGGTGCAGAACGGGAGAGTGGGGAACATCACAGGGCACAAGATGGAGGAGCTGGTGAGGCCAGTTCTGAGTGCCAAGTGTAGCCCTCAGAATGTTGGTGCTGCCAGACCTCTGAAGAGGAGTTTGGAGGATCTGGAGAATGGACCAATGGATAAGAAGATCAGAGTGGTCATGCCCCTGCACTCCGACAGGGAAACAGCAGGGAAATCAAAGGCACCTGACCCAGAGGACGGGGGGCTTAAGGCCGCCGATCCAGTGCAGGCCGCACATATTAGCAGCTATGTTGAGAGCCATAAGTTCCCCCTCCAGTCCCAGATCTTCCCAGGTTTCTACCCTGGGACATTCCTATCTCAGGTACAGGACATGTGTGACAGCCTGGTCTCCCACATCCCCACCGGTTACTCTCACCCCCTGCAGTACTTGAAAAACCAGGCCGTCATTTCTCCACTTGTGCCCCCTTTTGCAATTCATTCCCTGATGATGCAGAGACAGCTCCTGGCCTCTTCTGGTAACCCACCACCCTTTTACAGGCATCCTATTGGGGGCTCCTACGGAGATCTCCTGCACCATGGCTTGTACCCCTTGTCGGCCCTGACCTCCCAGCCTTCATTTAGCCCCCCACAGCTGTCCTCTGTGCACCCCAGCACCAAACTCTCATAGATGAGCCAGCCTGACCGAACGACACTCCTCTTCCACTCACAGCATTTTTCCCAGCCACTGTGGCGATGCTATTGATCATACAAATGCCAGATTTGAAACATTCTTGAATTAGGAAACGCTGGATTTTTGCACCAGTTTTTGCCACCGGTGTTTATTATTTGCACATTACTTTGGATGTAGGCAAACTGTACTGACCGTGTTCCATTCCTGCAATTCAGTTTTAGGTTTGAGAAAGTAAAAATGTAGAAGTGTGGAATTGTTATGAGCAATAAGGTTGTGTTCTCACCTAAGGCATGGAAAAAAAAGTTTTGTGCTTAGTTTGCTGGGTTTCCAAAGGATTTTAAAAAATGTATGACAAATCAATGCAATGTACAGAACAATTTCACTTAATTCTAGGTTTTTCTATTTGAGACACTATGAAACATTACACAACACTGTCATAGCAAGTATATTCAATGTATACTGTCAGAAAACATTATTCATAAATCTTATTGTACATAAACTGCATATTATTTAAGTATAATAGATCTGCAGCGTGGTGTCTTGTGACTGTATCAAACCCATAGGTACTATGAGTGACTAAACCCGGTTGAATGCTGCACGATTGATTCTGTCTTCATAGCAGTTCCATGTAAATAAAAGCGGAGCTGTTCCCTTGGACAAAAATGTGATGTGAGATTCAACGTTTCTATTGCCATTCTTTTGGTATTTTTTTTAACCTAAATGCAGAAAAATGTGCTTGTTAAAGGCTGATCAATGCACATGTGCTCACTTAAAAATCCCATTATTTTGTATCGTATTCACTGGCTACTGTATTTTTTGAGTGCTCTGAGCTACGGATTACAAGCGGTTGAGTTGTGTGTGTCCAAATGCAGTAATTTTTTGGACTCTTGTTAAAATCTGAAGCTCCTCTCTACAGGTCTGCAGTACAAATCTGCGCTATTCCTCCTAAGTGTTATTCAGTCGCAGAGGAGAACTTTAAATATTAGAAACCTTCTTGCGTGCTCTCTCAATCGCACAACTCAGACCAGTCTTACGGAATCTTTCAAGATGAAGAGGCCGTTGATAAAGGAAAGCAAAGAGGACAGATAGCAGTCAATAAAATGGGCTTTCGTACAGCGATGCATCACGCGATATGGAAAATGGCACAAGAAGTGAAAACTAAAAGAGGGATATGCAATTTGTTTTGCACAGAGGGTGTGGGGGAAAATAAATCGCTATAGGCAACGTAAGGATCATCATTGGGTCAGGAATAATTGAAATGCATTTAAGTGTATCATTGGTTAAGACTGAATGTCGGCTGAGATGTATTTGCTCCAGTGGTGTTTGGAGTAACACTCAAGGTTGCTATGTAACATTTTAAAAATGATTAATAAAATGTTTTATAAGCATAATAAGGCTACAGTTTGCACTGCGTTTGCATCGAGTGCATGTCTCTACAAACATTGTATTCCTTGGAGTTAATGGGGACAGTTGTGTCATATTTAATCATGAATAATGATTATGAGGACAATTATATTCAATTCTGTTTTTGTGCCTTTTATATTGCAGAACTCGAACTAATTTAAAATAAAGTTTAACAACAAGTTTAAGTTTAAACACAAAAAATGGCATAGTACTAGTAATCTAGTAAATGAAACACATTTGACTGTATATAGTCATCATTGTATGTGAATCACTGAGGTTCTTGAAAAAAAACGAGTGGGCCACCAGACTGTGTTGTTTTCACTGTACATACACACACACACACACACAAAATTGAATCGCAGTTTGGGGACAGACCACATCTTCAAAAGGCCCAGGGAAGGGCACATCTGGTCTTGTTTTGCAATGATGTTTGCAGTTGTAATGAGCGCCGGGCAGTTTATAATTAGAATTTTTTCAGGGACACTTAAAGAACCACTTTCAGTGTAACGTTTTCACATCCAGAGGTTCTGCTTTGGCTGTTTGTACTCTAAAAATACAAACGTGTTCATATAAGTATTTCCGTGTTGACTGTGTTGTAAATAATGTATACTTTAAGGTCATCTTCTAGCCTTTGTCGTTAATGTTTCGTACGTTTGTGATCATTTGTATATAGTAAAAATTTGATCTAGTAACAATATAGTGAGGTTTTTTTTTTAAGTTGTTGAGTGATCTTCCTGTTTAAACCACACTACAGTTATGTTGAACAGGAATGTTGAGCTGATTGTGATCACTCAGTATATTTGGTTTGTACTTTGTTTTCCCAATGAGGGACCTTTTGAAATGCTTTTTATACAATGTGCCATCAGTTTCCCAATCACATAGCTGGCAAACTATTTTGTATTTTATGATCCTCTGTATATTTAATTAAAAAATATTTTACTACTTAAATTAGTGTGGTTTTACTAAGAAATGGTATTCCAAACTGTCGCACTTAAACACAGTTTATTGTTTTTTCATACATAATATATAATCAGAAACATGTTTTAATTCAGGTCACTGTGAATAGCTTCAATTGTACTGCTGGAATAGCCCATTAAATTATATTTTACACAGAAATTATTTACAAGCAATTCATTAGATGTAAACAAACAGTTAACAAGAGCCGTAGGAATACACTATAACCAAATAGTATTTCAGAATTCAGAGAGTACTTTTCTGTATGTTTATCAAGGAATTAAGTGGTATATTATCGTGACTAACAGATATGGACGTTTACTCTAAATATAATAATTACTGTGCCCGCGGTCTGTGCCTGAGGCTAGGTGCTTTTTATGTTTGCCCTATGCAGAAACAGCATAATACACAGATGATCGCTTACAAGACCAGTCCAAAAGTCTGTGGCTTAATGTGGCGTTGTGGTTTCAGTCCTGCACTAATGCAGTTTTGGACCCAAACGATGTCCAACATGTCCTGCTTTAAACAATGATCAGTATGTTAATCTTTTGGGGTGAAATGTGTGTGGAGCTTACCCCCCGCCCCCCCGTTCCAGGATGTTTATATTTAGAAAATCTTATTTATCCCCAAATCTTTATAAAAAAAAAGTCACAACAGTATTTCATGGTCACATGTCCTGTTCTGAATGTACATGAATTGATGTCTATACCTTATATACATGTATGCTGGTTGCTGAATTACAACAATTATTATTAAAACTCCCATAAAATGCTGTCTCTATACTCCTTCTTATGGGCAGAAAGTGCTGTTTTTCAGTATTTATTCTATTAAAATCCCATCAAAATCTTACTTCAGTTCACACTGTGGCATCGAAAGACTATTTATTTATTTTAAGAGGTCCTGTCCTTGATAAATGTTGTTTGTTAGTTTTTTAAGGTATGCTACACCATTATTGCCTCGTTAAACATGAGTTGCTTTTAACTGCTTTTAAAATGTAAAATAAACATTTTCTCTTCAACAAACACCAACAGATTCCTCTGCTTAATTGTTTTAATGGCAAAGGGCTGTTTGTATGAACAGAACATTAGTCAAGAAGATTATTCACCAAGAACATTTTCCTCAGCCACTAGTGGAGTTTATTGTGCACTCTACTGGCTGACCATGTTTACTACATTAATATTTAGTTTAAGCTCCTTTTTCAGCAATTAGCATTTGCAAACTACTTCCTGGTATTTTTTCACTGTGCCAACTCCATTCTCTGTGGAGACAGCATTAATGCAGGCAGGGCGGTCCTCTCAATCAGTGCACTGCTATTCTTGGAACAGCAAAGTCAGCGCAGTCCAGTCAAAATACTCCTGTTTTAATGAGACCCAATTAATACAACTAATCCATCTGTGTTAGGAATGTTGGTTGCTTTCTGAAAGATAATAAAGCATACACAGTGCTTGACACTTGCCAGAT
Source organism: Hiodon alosoides (assembly GCA_025775065.1). Classification (NCBI taxonomy): domain Eukaryota; kingdom Metazoa; phylum Chordata; class Actinopteri; order Hiodontiformes; family Hiodontidae; genus Hiodon; species Hiodon alosoides. Next base: position 10,365 of record JAOYSI010001737.1, on the reverse strand, counting down.
AATGTATGCTTTTCAAACATTGCCAAATCCTAATGGCATACAACTGGTTTAACATCCTCAGTATAGTCTGTTGCCTAGCAGATGAAATTATGCACTAATATCCTCCAGCAAACAGATGCAGCACATGACACAAACATTCACAGCGTGGCCAAAGCCTGCTCTTTATTAACAGAATCCACAGGATCACAAGTGTTATTCACTACAGTATTTTTTTTTTTTAATTGAAATGATTTGGGCTGCTCTAGTCTTTAAAAATGTGGTTTTGATTTATCTAATCATTGAATCATGCTGTGGCACTTTAATTCCAGTTACAGTAAAAATATCAGCAGTTTTACAGAGTAGGCTATACACTCGGAATGCTTTTATACAGGGATTTCCTCTACTGCCCTTTCCAAAACATGAACACACATTGCACTTTCAGGCCACATGAACAAGCCAGTTCAGTTTTTTTATGGGATTTGTGCCTTTTAATCCCTTTCTATTACACACAGTTCTTCTTATGAGGTGGCCATAATCATAAACCATGATTAGACTTGCTGAAAGCAAGCTGTAATTTTTAATGAATAAGTTCATTTGTAATGAAGACATGCTTAAAGTATTTATTCTAGAGGACCACAGGAAAACCATGGATATGGGGCCAGTAAAAGCAATTCCTCGCTAAGTACCAGATGTACTCTATGAAAGAAGAGCTAGTTAACTCCATAAAGCAAATATTAAGACAAGGAAAGCAAGTTAACGTTTCCCGTTTTAAACATCCATACTTGTTCAACAACTTTTCCATTAAAGTTTTAACAACTTCTATCAGTGTAACTTCGGATCACGCTAAAACACAACGATCAATCAAGCAGCTATCATTTATACTATGGTAAACCGTCTGTAAAACCAATTAAGCCATGACCTAACATGACTCTTTCCTTGAATTTCAACATTTCCGGTCATGTGGATTTACCATTTACGTTTAGTAAAGTAGCGATTACTGCCAACACTGAAATGGTGAAACTATGATTAGCAAACTAGTTTGGGATATTTTAAGGGCACAAAAAACCTTAAACATCCTAACTTATCTCGCGATAAAGACCCACATCGACATGAAATTAGTCACCAGCCTTTGGGATTCATTTTCTCTCGGAAGGACTTGAGTTTGTGGCGAGGAGCGGGAACTGGCCACGGGGGCCGCTCGCGGGCCTGATTCTCAGTATCCTGATGGGGCAGGTCCCTCGGGCAGAGGGGGACAGGGTTCTTCTGCAGCTGCTGGATGATAGCAGAAAACTTTGCATCTAAGGAGGGCCTGCCACTGCACAACGCTGGCTTCCTCCAGCCATTCTCTTTCTCCTGCTGAAAGACACTGCCAGGGGGTACCGAGTAGGGCTGCTTGTCAGGAGGCGGAGGCGGGGCACGCCTCTTCTTGATGATGTTGTAGTCAAGATTCGGTTGGCCGTTGTCCCGTCCAGGTGACAAGACACTCTTGTGCACCACCACAGCCTGGGAACCGTCAAACAACGAACCCCAATGGGGAGGCTCCCTTTTTTCATCTTGGCCAATGAGGAAGCGCCCCCCCGTTTCCTCAATCTTGTTGTGGATGATGTCAGTAAGGCTCTCAAACTTCCCAGGGGAATTAATGCCTGTAGAGTTAACAATGTGATTAACTGAAATTTAAATATAGGAAGCATACATCCTCTTGAACAATATCCAGCTTGACAGCAAGGCAATGTGTCTTGCCAGCATTAGATTTTCCCTGATTCTGTCAGCAAGTTTAGAGTAGCTTTCATGTGAGAAAACTTACTGAGGTCATTGTAAACGGATTGGGCCTGTTTAGTGAGGAACAGTGGGGGTTTCCTTGGGGATGCGACCTCAATCTTCATGAGCTGACTGCAGCAGTGCTGCCACTGATCTGAGAAGGAAATCAGAGCAAGCAAATAATGGCAACTCCCCCTGTGGGAGCACAATGACATATCTGTGCGTCTAACTGGTCCAAACGGGAGGAAGAAATGAGAGCAAAGGTCAAACTGGGAGAATGAAAATACTGCTAGATAAAGCTGGAGCTTAACAACTGTTATAAATGAACTGATACCATGGGACACAAGAGCCCCAGACTTTGCCTGCTTTTCCAATGGACATTCTCCAGGTGAAGAGTACACCTTATTACCAGATGCCTCTCGTCTGTGAAGTCGTGATAGTTAGATCATATGTGGCATTGGCAAACCCAACTTCCTCAGTCCAAACTCCAACACTGGGGCAACAACAGGCATGCTCGCGTATCTTTGTTTCGCATCAGTGAATTATTAGATTACTCAGTTTACTCACTCTGGTCATAGAAGTGCTGCCAGAAAGCATCCATCCACTCATCCAGCACCTCTCCATTATCGACTGTGAAAATGTGAGTCGCGGCTTCTCCAGCGACCGGATTGCTGATTGCCAAGCTGTGGGACTTTTTATTAGGGTCCTTGTCCACCGCACGGATTCTTGTTTCCTGAGCAAAATAATAACCCAAGAAGTGCATCCTTGGCCCTCCTTGCATAATTAGGCACCCTGAGCAGGTGTCCGAAAGCTCTGGGTTGGATCGTAGTCAGACAAGTACCCGTCAGCTCAATGACGTATCAAGAAGCTTTCTCTGAGACTGCAAAGCTCCAGGTTGGCCAAGCGCATTAAACTAGCAGCCAAAATTTAAAACCAAATCATTGCGGTCCAATCAGAGTAACATGAATGTTTGTTTATTTTATTTTTTATAAACCATCACAGTTTTTTCATGCGTTTTTTTTCATGGATATCAGTGTCTGTAGTAATAGCTAAAACAATTTAGAGGGAGATTATGTAGAGGCTTCAAAGGAGCCCAACCAGGTGGCTCAATGAAAGTGCAAAATGTGCCTCGGTTGCACCTCTCCAACAGATCTAAATGCGTCATCGTACATTAAGGCAAAAATAGCACACAGATCGAGAGATGAATCGCAGGAGCTGCAGATTGCAAAATGCAGTGTTTTACCATTACCTTGTTGATAGGAATGACAAGAGAAGGTTCCACTTTGGCCTCAATTTCCTCTGGGGTGTAGTAGCATGATAGGCTGGCAGCTTTAAGCACACAGTACAGCCTGCAGTACCTGAGGGTTCCTCCTATACTTTGCTGCACAGAAAAATGAGTCAGTGAAGTACTTGAAGGTAATAAGAATTTAGACAGCAAGATCTGCATGGGGGTGGGGTATGGGGTATGGAGACCCAATATAAATAGCGCTGAAACTGTTTAGAGTACTGGTGAAGATGGAGCACAAGCAAACCATTAACACCTGTACAATCTCTAGTGCCAAATTCATTGGCATATGGCAGAGGCAGACATAAACCTCCCTCACGGCCAAGAACATATGCATGAGGCTTCGGGAGCACGGGCTGCGTTTATCAAAGTATGGGTTACCTGCTGACTCAAGAAGCCGCTCTTCGTCTCTTGCGTCATACAATCAGGCTGTGCCACCAACCGACAGCACAGGTTCCCATACAGAGGCAGCCAAGAGGATAACTCAGCTGACACCAGATGGATACGTCAGCAGAAACAGAGCAAAGAAAAAATATTTTGCTTTCATTTAATTTGAAGAAAATCAGCACGATAACATATTGTTAGAGAATTCAGCATAACATAATTTAAATCTATGTCTGGTTCTTTTAATTTTATGACAACAAGAATCAAAATTAGTTTTTATTTAAAATATGATATAATTTTAATTATTTCAAATGATTAAATACATTTCTATTTCCTATGTTAAAATCATAACAAATAAAGCATGAATGGTCGGTACAAAGACCATTCCTAATGGATAATAATCAATTTACTTTCTGCACTTGGTAAATAAGATGGTAAATAATTTATCATTATGAACGGTCCAGGCCTCTCACTGTATTTTAAGTCTCACCGGTCTGCATCACTATCAGCGAGTGGGACTGGAAGCTCCCCTCAGCTTGGGCCATGCACAATGTTGTGCATGCCAGCAGGCTGTACTTGACATCACTGGAACGCAAAGGCACATAAAGACAAAATGAACTCTCTACTTGATGAATCAACCTAGAGGCTAAATAGCAGTCATAAACCAGGGCACCCATCATCCTGTTAGGATGACTTGACTCATGTCAACTTTAGAAATGGCATGAAAATTACAAAGCCCACATATTTGAGGAATAATCATTAGCAGTATAAGGTACAAACGACAGATTTCTTACGGGGATATCGGGTTGTATTGCAGGAAAGACTCTGGATCACCTCCCTCTGCTAGGGGGACTAATTTTTTTCCTGATGCCTTTCCAAATGAGGTGCGAAGCTTTCTGGCCAACTTCTTGGGTGTGTTGACCAAAGTGGTCTCTTCCTCCATAGCACAGCTGTAGAGCTCCAGGGTCAACTCAAACTGCGGACCAGCTTCATTACTGCAATAAGAATGGCCAGTCCAGGACCCACAGTAATGCCAAGTCCATTTTAACTAAATATAAAATTTAGTGCCGTGAGTCCGTTACAATCAAAGGCAGGATTGGGAGACAATTGGACAGATGGACGAAAAAACACCAGCTTCTGAAAAAGGTTAGTGACTGAAAGACAGTATTATATTTTCAGTTTGTATTATTTTTAACCATGTAATATTCTTCGCAATCTAACCCTTTTATAAGCTTCAGTATTTTGGGTACAGTTAAATCATGTTACTTCAGAACACATCACAATGTCCTTTGCACCCATCTAACCTTTTTCAAGTCTCGTGAAAAAGTAATAGTTTTGAAAACTTACTAGCAAACTGCCCTTATCTCAAACGGCAACAATGCACAAGGAATAACTTTACTCATTAACAGTTGTAAGCTACGGAGCCCCTGAAGTGACCTGAAATCACAGAAATCTCTTGTGCATGCGAAACTATTCAGTTTCTGTGATTTTCTTTTTTTTTTTTGCACAGGTCACTTCAGGGGCTCCGTAGTAAGCTGTTTATGATATTAGATTTTATTAAAAATTCTGTACATGTACTTACAAAATTTGAATGCCTTCAAAACAAATGTCAGTCACAGATCTGTCTACGACCACCATCTCTGTGTCAAAGACCTCTGCTCTGATTTTCATTAGGCAAAAAACAGCGACTCGTCGAGAACCTAAAAAAAAAAAGTATATTGATTAGGTAATGGGCTGATGTGGGTGAAATTGGCAGGGCTTCTGTCAAGTTATCTTTAAGCAGAGTCTCATGTTGGCTTCCCAGTAAAGTGCAGTGCCATTGAGAGGGATGTGCCTCTCCAGCCTTCAGGGCCGATTCTGTGGTGTGCGCAGGGTGGCTTGCAGATTTTAAAAGAGACGGGTGGCTCCCTGTGTGTGTTCCTGTGACACGGTTCATAGCCATGATCCGAGATGCAGTAATATAACTGCCGATTCCAAACCAAATTTTCAGTCAGTAAAGGGACGAAACTGAAAAAAAATTCTTCAAGGTAATGCCCTGTCCCCCTTTGTTTTTAACATTTAAAAAAAACACTTACTTCCTTTATTGTTGAAGTGATCAGAATCTTTCCACATCAGGGGAATCCGTAGACCTTAGAAGAGAGTTAATGAGACTCGTTCTTTCTCAAAGTTTTTGGTCAGTGTAATGTAAAAAAAAAATAGCATGAAATTTATAAAGAACTATAGATTGTGTATGTGCACATGGCTGTCATCTATGTCATCTATATCATATGTAATGTAAAACAATGACATGACATTTAAAAAGCAAAGAGATCATGTGTTTGATGATGGCTGTCCACATATGCAGAGCATACATATTGTAAAACACAGACATGACATGACAACAGATCATGTGTGAACACATGTGTCACATGCGTGTCACATATACAGAACATAATGTAAAATGCAATTAACTATATTCTAGTGGCTAGAGAACTCCACTATGTTGCTAAAAATGGCTCCATCACAGACTGATGCTGAAATGTCTTGTTTGTATCTGACAGCACAGTCTTAACACTTCTCACAATTCCCAGGTCTAATCCATCACTTAACACTATTTTTTTATGGAAAATGACTTGCTTGGGGGAGACATAACAAAGCACACGATTATGTTGGCTTATAAATCTACACATTTTGAAAGCATTCCCAATCATATAGGCAAAGTATCTACATTTCACTACTGTTGAAATGTTAAAATGAACATAACCAATATCTGGTACAAGATATCCCAAAGAGGAACAGACCAAAACAATGACAACCCAGATAGAGGGTTTAAAATGATCTTTAATTTCAATTATCTTCTTCAGACCAATCCTACCTGATATGGCAACTTTTCCCTGGCATGCAAGACGATCCTTAGAAACTGTATCAGATGATCTGTAAAATGCAATATTCAGCGTTTGCATGTCATTTCAGCAAGTCAATATAACATACAGCTTTCCCTAACACAAAGCATCAGGGAGAAAAAGAAAAATCTATTTAGCACAGACAGAACACATTCCAAAGTGACATCCACATACATACACCATTCTCCGTAAGAGGAACAGTGGGAAGTGGATGTGCCTTACCTCTTCATAGACATGACTTTCAGGTCTTGATCTTCCACTTTCTTCTGTAGCTCTGTCATGTAGGTCTTGATGCGGGTATTACAAGTTAGGAGGTTCTTTGATGCATTTAAGACTTGGTCTCTTTTGGTGCTGGCCACTAAAAGTTTGTAGGCTCCCTCTCGCATGCGGATTTCAAAGTCAATTTTCTCTTGAATTTTGCTGTCCTACAGGCAGGGAAAACCATGGGAAGCGGTCTTAGATAATGCAACATGAGAGAGAGAGAGACATTTTATAACACATTCTAGTAAAATACTACAGCTGTATGTTAGTAAGTTTACTAACATACAAATGAGTGACGTTAAGGGGATGGATGCAAGATCGATTTATATTTTTAAATGTACTGATCCTTTATACAGGATGCAAAATATCTTAAATGTATCAAAGTCATGATAACCAAGCCTCAAGACAGAGATTAGGAAACACTGCTTATTAAGGGGTATCTACTATTTTATAGGAATTTGGGGGTAGAGAATGAGGTTCAATCCATACCAATTATTATATGCCTTGTTCTCGTGAATTGTTTGCCATACAGTACTCACAACTTCACATTTTATCACAGAACATAAACACAAAAAAAAGGCCTAATTTCTCAGGGGGGGAGAAATGAAAGTGAGAATGAACAGACACAACATCTAGGCTACATGAAAGATAAAAACAGTGTTAAAGGACAGTGATGACATTTATTTACCCATCCACTTCAGTCTTTTTACCCTGCAAACATTATTGATTATTTATTTGCAAGTTTTTGCCTGAATTTGACGTATTCTTTTTGGGGGAATTTTTTTTTTTTCTGAAGAGGTAAATAATAATTGTCAATATTCAACCTTAAACACATTATGTCAATGGCAACGAACATTGAGTTATTCAGCACGCTGTGGATCATCCCAAGAGTAGCTAATGTCCAATTTCGGTCCAATGCCCATATTTGGGCGCACAATCAGCAATGGAGATGATCACCGATTATTTTGGCAGGTGCATAAAACTCCACCTAAGTTCGCCAAGAGTCTCCCAATGGGTGATCAGGGCTCTATAAACTTATAGTGTTTGAATTAGAAAAAGTTCCCAAACCGAGTCTTGTTCAGGTTTAATTTCCAAGTGGACGCTGCAAATGTTGGTTGCAATTGATAATAATTGCCTGAGCGCAATTTGTGTTATAAATATACCACAGTCAGTTGTAACTGATAAGATATTGGCACCCGTTTGGAGGAAAAAATCCTGGGATCATCCCAACAACGTCCGTTGCGATTAACGTCTGTTAAAATTCAGATCCCTGATCCCCCTAGCAGAGCCGTCCACGTTTTGCAGCGATCGTTTTACTCAAAGCGTGAGCGACATATTGGTGATTTATATAAGACAAAGAAAAACAAAGACGTTCGCGTTAACATTAGGTACAACTTAATCGTTAAAATAAAAGGGAAGGTTGTTTGGCACATTGAGATAATTCTATATTTTGCCTATTTACTTTTAGTTATCGTGCTTATATTCGCTTTTATAACTGTATTGCATCTTTTTTGCATCTTACCCTTTAGGTTATGTATGTGTTTATCGAAGATTAATATTGATATTAGCCCCACAACCCTGAACTGGATGCAGTTGTATAAAACTACAGAAAAACACCAGTACACCGTACACTACCAGTAAAACGTCTTGATCGATCATGTGGTATGTTGAAAGATTAATGAAACATCTAGACAGCCCGCTATGGGATTCAGGATTTTGGTGGAGGGGAGTCTGAATTTTATACAAGAGACCCATTACATCTACCTGCAATCTCTTAGAAACTTGTCGTATGTACAACAAATTCATATCCTCTACAATCTGAAGAGTATCGTTCAGATGTGTACATCGTGTCATGCATTTTGCCTGTAACAACATTTTTGTTAGTTGTTAGTGGAAAAACGAATATTTAACTCACGGGAGATAAAAAAAACAACGTTATTATATGACATTAAAAATAAAATCGCATAATTTTAACAACTGCACACCTGGTGTCTAAACATTGTTTGCGACATGCATTTTTCAGAATTGACACTGACGATATGCCACAAAACAATGGTCTGTGTAGCCCATGTACACTTGTTTGTTACGTTTGTTTAAATGTATCCAATATATCTACTTAAGGACAGCAGTTAGAGCAATCCAATTAAACTGAATACGTCAAAAATCTATAAAAAAAACAGCATTAAAATAATAACACCCTCTGGATTAACCAAATTATCTGGTTAGCAGTCGTAACAGTTTAACACATACGTATTACCTCATTATGTATAAATAAAGTGCTTTGTCTGATTTTCTTTCTTTTTATCTCCATGCCCAGCGAAGAACAAGATGATACTGTTGCTCTCATTCCATCGTTTCTTCTAAAATTTTGAATAGCCCGCGAATGATCCATCTTCGCCATTTGCTACTGCAAGAATGAATGACAGAAACGGATACAGAGAGAGCTCGCCTACTTTCTCAGGCCTGTAGCCTCTCAAAAACCAGGAAAAGGTTCAATAGGGATGAAACAACAATGGGATTCTACCATATTTGAAATTTGAAATTGATAGGTTCTACAACGTTAATTCATATATACCTGTACTTATTTTCAACAGTATTATTCACTAATATAAATATACAATTTTTATGTTAAAATGTTTTTGAATATTTATATAATTTTTTCTCCTTTTTTTCAACCTTTAAAAGGTTGTTTTTATGCAACCCCGAATGTGGCGAAGTGGTTTCGTTCGGTACAGCAGTTCCAGTATGCAAGCTAGTGTGCTAGTTATAAAGATATTTTAAATCTATTCAGAGCTATATAATGTACCAATCTATTATGCCACGGGTTCTCGTTTATTTTAAAGGTGGACTTAAATGTACTATGTTTTTGCATTAACAGAGTTAGTTCGCTCATTTTGAATGCGTATATCATGACTAAAAATAAACCGTCGGTTTTGTAATTAATTGGTGTGTAGGTATGTGAAGTTTCAAAGCCCAAGATATCTGTATGTCCCATTTCGCAATTAATGGAACTACGTTCGTTTCCAAAAGAGTGTGAATACTGAGGTTTAGTTTTCTGAAATACATTACAACGTAAACTGGGTCTGTAAAGAGATTTGTCATAGTCTTATCTGATTGGTTGTCTCTAGAGTCAAGCTAGTTGGATCAGAGAGATAACTTCATATATCGCTTGCGTTGGTAAATCCTAGTAGCAGATTACTACTCAATAAATATAACTTTAAAATATTTGTATTGAAATAACCTCCATAAATTGCTAAACAACTCTGATTTTTAAAAAAGTAGGTATTTGCCAATAATCATGCTTTGTAAGGCGGTTGGTAGCTAGCTGTCTTATTCATAGGTGCAACCGGGTTGTTAGTTTAATATTCTGAAGAATTAAATTTACTTTGTTGTTGTATATTATTTATTGTCGCCGCCCAGGTGTTATGCTGGACACTATAGCTAGCTATTACTATTATTGTTATTTTTGATAATTATTTTTGATATATTATTTTTTTTCACACAAACCAGTGTCCAGCAGTTAGTCCTTCGGTTTGCTGTTTTTGTTGACTACAGTATTTTAAATTGAGCTGGACTCTCCCCTAGATTTAAGATGATCTGAACTATGCAAATGCGTTATGATTATCTTGGATTTAGTAAATATGGTTTATAATAATTTTAGTGCATGGAAAACATTATACTAAAACATGTTATTTTAGTCAGTTATCCCTGCTTCTCTTGGCAATAAGCTTAAAGAAGTATATTGTAACGGGGATGGCTAGGTGCGTCTCCCCGTTGCCATGGACTGAAGCCACCCTCGCGGGGGCTGCCGGGTAA
>JAOYSI010001736.1:0-16789 GCA_025775065.1 Hiodon alosoides | reverse complement strand
GGGGTTATGCATAACCATGATCCCTGGTATGCCTCTGACAGAAGCATATTTTAAAACTATCATTTCAAACCGAGGATATTATAAATGTTTATTAAATGTTATTTAAACATTGCAGAAAATTGTAATATTTGGTGCAGAACGCAAATATAGGGCCACAAAAAAAAAAAAGATTTTATCCTATTATTTTTAATAGGATATTCTTAGAACAGTATATATCTGATGCAATCTCCTTATTATATTACTAATAGTTTCATACTTCTTATTAATTTATTTGTTTGGTACAATTTAAAAATAGTTTTGAACCAGCATAAAAACTGGCATGAGCACAACCATGTCATTAGATCAAACTGGACAGCTTTTATGTTAAAAATGTTATCCATCAGGGTTCTTGTCTTGGAATCATTCATAAAATAACGATAATTTCGCTGAGGAGATTAAGATGATTCAGCTTCTTAAATCAACGGTAGTTTAGTACTTGTGGTTCACTCAGGATTTTGCTGAACACAAAGACTGATAACCCCCCTCGGTGCAGTGCTCTTGACCCTCTGAAGAATGTCCCCTGTTAGGAGAAGCCCCAACCTTTCAGGATGGCATTCAGCACTCGGTGTTGGGTTCTCAGTCGTACTGGGACAAAGAAACTCTGGGGGGCGCTGTCCCCTGCGGGCCTGTGCCCCATCCACAGGTGCGAACCCCCCCCCCCCCACCTTTTGCCTGGTCTCTCCATCCCTGCCGCTGCTTGGGCTTGGATAATGAATGAGACTGTGACGCCACCAACACTTGCATGAAACCAATTTGCACTTTTTGCTCAGATAAATTGCAGCCTCACACAGGCTTTGCTGCTTATTTCTCACTTCCCTTTAAATAAAACCCTTTTATTACAAGCTCCTCTTGCATGGTGGGGGGATGGGGCGAGGGGCACACATTTACATTCTGCCTCACTGCTCCCAGGAATAGTGTCGGCTCAGAACCTTTCTCTTTTCGTGCACCATGCCGAGCTAAAAGTCAACTTAACCAATTACCTAAATGTATAAATATCTCTATAAATAATGGAACAGGGAGCAGAGTCTTATTAATGAACAGGGATATGCCGTTCTCATTTTCACTAGTGTACGGGGCTGTTATGATGGAGGATCAATGGGTTTCTGCTTCAAGGGGTTTGGGCGGCCCGTTCTGGTGATCCCATCACACCGGTCCAGTAAAGAGAAAAGCTATTAGAGCAGTTGTGCCGAGACACAGAGAGCCAACTCATTGTTCATTCACACATGTAAACCGTGACAGCTTGCCATGCGCCTTTGTCTGGTCTCCGCCGCCCTCGTGGGGAAATGGGCTTTAGACTGCCCTCACACCACCTACCGAGTCAGGAGACCAGAAGAGGGAATCTCATTATGAAAATGACGGGAAGAGTAAGAAGAAGAGGTAGGTGAGTAAGGTAAGGTAGAAGAAGAGGGAGGAGAAAAGGGCTATGAATGTATGAGTCATTGAAATGAAATGAAGTGAACTCGGATGCCAGGAAAGTGTTTGTCATTTGGCTCTATTAAAACTATTAGCTTTGTAAAATTTGTATGGACAATACTATACTATTCTCGTCTACAATTTTCCCACCCCGAAGAAAAAAACTCCACTCCCCCCACCCCTCCTCCCCAACCAGGTAAAACCAGTGTAATGGCAAGCTCAACTGTTAAAGGGGGCTTCCTTCAACGTGTATTATGCATTCTGGTAAAACAACAGCTGCTACTGAATGTCACAGAAGCTGCCATTCATCATATCTGGTTTATCAGTTAATGCTTGGCGGAGCATCTTGTGCGGGTGGGCACAGCGCAGCAGCAAACCAGGACTGGTCGTAGGATTCAGATCTCTGCCAGCAACGGTGAAAGTGATAACCTGTGCAGCTGAGTGCCACACGAACATGGACGTACCAATGCAAACACACTCACTCTCATGTTCATATTCAAATGGTCCAAAATGGATTTCAAAGCCAGGAATGTTTCATCTACATTTCTCTGGTCATGACTGCTGTGGTTTATCCTGATAATTTGATCTGGGGTGCCATGCTAATGAGAGTTGGTCTGGAGCCAAAATATAAATTAAAAACTGTCAATAAAATTTCTGAAGGGTGTGCTGACGTCATTACAGAAAGATGATCCACTTTTCTGCTGCCAACGTCTGATGTGAGCACATAATGTGATGTAGAGACTATTAACACATACTGATAGAAACTTGAAGGACAGCTTTGAGGAATAATCCATCTGTGTAACTTTACATTGGGTTTGGAGTAAACCCTGCCTGGGAAACCCTTGTCTATATAGTCTGACCTACTCATTACCAATTCTGCTGTCTATCATTTTCACTGGTCCTTTAGAAGCCAGAAACAAATATTATTCTATGATACTATCACTGAAAATTAAAATTACTTGAGGACACTTCTGGAAAACGTAACAATTCAATATTCATCTTCTCCTCTTGGTGTGAACAAGAGACACCAAATGACCAACATCTTTTCTTTTTCTAGCTTAACCTGAATCCAACTCAGACCCGCTACCCAACAAGATGAATTTGGGGTGTCCTTCTGACGTGTATGTAACTGTGTTGGATCATGTGGCCATTATCAGACAAAAAAAAAAGCTAGCTCAATGGGAAATTGCATTAAGGCTCTTGACATGTGTGAACAACGTTTGATTAGTTAAGGGCTGATTTTTATTGATTGTGAACAAATTTTCTTCATGGAGAAACAGAGAAAAACTTTACATTTATCACAATACTCTGAATAGTGTTTAGCAATAATCACTGGATTGTTCAAAGTCCACCTCCTATTCCATGTTGTCTTAGTAACAATGTGTTACTAATTAACAGAAAAGAAGAAATTAATCAGTTGCTAATAAGAAATTGTCCTTGTTGTTACTTTAAAACAACCAAGCGAATGTACTGAGGGTTTGTCTGTCACCTGTTTATTTCTGGCTTCTTTTGCGCAATGCAACGAGCCGTGAAAAATCCAATCACATTTATGTCACCCAACATTTTACAGTGTGAAAGCTGCAAAGCCCGCATGAGAGATTAGGCACCAATCGGATGAGAGGCACGTCCCTCCTGACTGCACCGCCAGCCTATAGGAGACTGGGAAGCCGATAGATGACATTGGTTAGCAATGAGCCCGCGTGCGCTGCTGCTATGCTCTACCAATCACAATCAAAAATTACATAATATTGAATTGAACCTCACTGAGCCTCTTGGGAGGCCAAATAGAAACAATTATAATGTTTTTGTAACAAAAAACTGTCTCCATGACAACTGTTCTCATCAAAGCACCTAATATGACATAATCTTATCAAATGACAGTTCCCCTTTGAGATGGCACGCTTTGTTTGGCTGCTTCTGACCAGATGCGCCCCAGCCCAAAAAAATAAAATAAATCAGAGGGGTGAATAGAGCAGCTGTTGTCACGCGTGCTGCCTGGTGATCCTTGGTGTGTTCACTCCTGCTCATTATTAACAAGCCCCGGGTGTCACTGGTTAATCCCGCACCCCAAGAGGACATTGACAGATGGGCTTGTTTTCCAGCATACTAACTAGCACTATTGAAGCATTCCAATGGCCCCATTTTCAATAAAGACCCAGTTTACAATCTTGGGGAGTCATGGCAATATAAAACACTAACCAGAGGAGGAAAAGGACGGACCTCTTAACACATATATATAATATAATACATACACACACACACACACACACACACACACACACACACACACACACACACACACACACACACAAACACATTTCTCTCATGAATATGGGCTAGTATAAAAACTCATCAATTATTTGGTAAATTCATTTAATGTCCACTGACCTAGGAGCTTTCCAAAACTAAACACCACTGTGTGTTACTCTGTTCAACATTGAGTGGTAACGTCTGTGCTTGGTTCTCTGTTGAAGTTTGAGTGGTAACATCTGTGCTTGGTGCTCTGTTGAACATTTAGTGGTAACATCTGTGCTTGGTGCTCTGTTGAACATTTAGTGGTAACCTCTGTGCTTGGTGCTCTGTTGAACATTTAGTGGTAACATCTGTGCTTGGTGCTCTGTTGAACATTTAGTGGTAACGTCTGTGCTTGGTGCTCTGTTGAACGTTGAGTGGTAACATCTGTGCTTGGTGCTTATGCCACATGTCCATCTGAAGAACACGTGCAGGAGAGGTCCGGGCACGCCCACCAGCACCGGCTGGGGATTGCGGTAGTTATGAACGTAATTTATCAGCCTGTGATCCCTCAGTAGGTGCTGGAAGTCGGGAGAAGAGCCTGGCGGGAGAACAAAGGAAGGGCGAACGGAGGCAGAAAGGAGCGAATAGACAGCAAGTCTGCACCGGCGAAGGGAATGCTTACATCGCTTGTTCATTTCATTGTTCAGTTTGGTTTTAGTTGGTTTGTTTTTTTTAGTTTGTTTTGTTTGGGATGAACCCAAGAGGGGGGATCCCTAAAGAGCGTTTTAGTTTGTTAAAAATTTCTCAAATTAGTCACTGGCAAGAGAGCCGGATGTGTTGTTGTGCCGATTATTCCCGAGCCAAGCAGGTTGGCGTGCTACAGTAACATCTGTGTCTGATCTTCTGTTGTACATTGAGGGGACACATCTGTGCTTAGTCTTCTGTTGAACATTGAGTGGTAACATCTGTGCTTGGTCTTCTGGTGAAAATTGAGTGGACTTTGCTTGTTGCTCTGGCAATCATTGAGTAGACATTGCTCCTTCAGTGGCCTGATGCCTCCTCAAATCTACTTAGATAGGTGTTCCAAAAACGGTTTCCTCAAACTTTCAACAAACTTTTCAGTCACTGAACAAAAGAAGCAGAATTTTGTGCCTTAACTGGGTGTGATTCTTCAGGCCATGTGGTGTCCTAAACAAAATAGAATCCCACATGGCCTGAAGCATGACACCCCGTTGTGGCACAATATTCTGCTTCTTGATGAACTTATTTCACATTGTTTGTAACTTAAATCAACAAATTTTCTAATTATTATAATTGTTATCCATTATGTTTGTTTGCCCTCACTTTTTGTTTTCAGTCACAACTTCTAGCTCTTTGTCAGTTGTTCACGCACCTCTGTTCCCATTGGCCCTGCACTTCCCCACTTGATTTTTTATTTTCCATTTAAACCCTTCACTTCTACTCAGTCGGGGCGAGTTCTTGTTTTTGTGTTCTGTTTTGGTCTGCTCTGGTTTTGTATTTATTTGGAGATTAGTTAATATAGATTATGTTTTTCTTTGAGCTGCGCTTGGGTTCGGTTTTGCTTTGGTGACACCACATGACACATCATGCTTATAGCACTTATATTCACTTCATATTGCCTATTCTGTGCAACCACACAGACATGACCTGCAAAATGACTCCTTTGGCTCTTTATTATATTCCTCCACTAATGAAAAACATTTTTTTTTTTTGCCCTATGGGTTGTTATTGAGTTTTCATTTGGTAACTCTAAACATATCATTTACAGAAGTAAACAGCTCCACTCACTCATGGTGATGGCCAGGTGGGAAAAAAATCTAAAACAATTATGCCACAAGAAAACATCACTTAGGATTTAGAGCATTAGGACTGTCATTCGCTTTGGCAGGCTGACTTTCTCTATTAGCCAGCCAGCTGTCAGAGGCCTGGAACACGGGATATGTAGTCATAAACCAGGGAGGTAATTAGAGCAAACCTGCAAGCAGTTAATTTCCTGAAAGTTCAGAGGTGTGCTGTAATTGCTAGTTATACATATATAATGTGAAATTAAAATGGTACCCTTTAGAGCACACTGGTAAATTAGCTGACAGCGTCCCACTTGCAAAGCTGCGTAATAAGCTAGAATGTTTTTGGATTCAGAATTAGACTGGACTAATTTTATCTCAGGTAACCTTAATCCAAGCATCAGTAAATTACCATTTCAAGACAAATCATATGGAAAATTTTAATGTAAGATTATGCCCCCATGGCAACAGCTCAGGTGAACTTTTTCGAGAGTCATATTAACATGACTGATATCAAGTGTTTTGCAATACTGAATAGACATATTTTTAAAATAATCTTCCCATGCTAAGCCACCAAAGCTGGTTAGAGTCATTATCTTCGGAGGGGTCAGGAGGAAAAGAGAGGTGTAACGGGCCTCTGATGGTGGCCAACTCTGTGTGGTTGGTGTGCAGCGGGGCATTTGGCAGGAAAAAAAAACAACCTTGTGGTGTACAAGGTTGTAGTGTGCTCAAGGTTCAGTTAGCCGTATGTGGCTCCCACATCTGAGGCTAAAAAGCGAACCTTTTTTAGAGTCAGACATTGTAGGTTTTTTTTAGAACTCTGTTAGAGACATTTCTGAAAACGTCTGATTGCAACATTGCCGTTACTTTTTTCCTGCTTGAGTGACACACATATGTTTCACTTGAATCTAGGCAATCTGCTTTCCAAAAACTGCTATTTTTGCTTTCCGGGTTGGCAGGCATGAGAAACCGTATGGCAAGACACACTTTGAAACATGCTCAGTCAAACAGCGCCTTAGAAGGTAAACTTCAAACCAACAAAGCAGAAGAGCAAGAATGTCTGCGATGATGCAAAGCATACGAACAGCGAGAGAATAGTAAAACCAGAAGACCAGGGGCTCCTGGAACGAAATGCCTTTCTACTTACTTGAGTATGGAGGGCATCACTCAATGCCCTACCAGTCATATTCAACAAATGATGTTCAGGCACCCTAAACCTCTAGGCCCTGACAGCTAAACATTTAGACCTTAACCCTAAATCCCTAGGCCTCAACCTCTGAACTTTAGCTAATGGGATTCCTGAACCAGGAGAAGTCCAGATAAATGTGTTAATTATTTAAAATTGATAAGACACTCTTTGTGGAATCTTTATTTCCTTATTTTTTATTCCTTATCAATCCTTATTTATCCTTAAGATCATTATGAGTAGATAAAAAATTAAAATTTCACATACAAAAAACAATATGGGTTTGTAGAAATTGTAGTGTATTCAAACCCAATCATGATTTCGGAGTGGCCAGTGAAACTATGCTTTTGACATTTAGAATGTTATTGAGGGAATCGATTCCCCCAGACAATTGGCATTTGCTTATAATCAATGGTTCTTTTGGTTCTAAAACCCCACAGAGAAGAAACGCCCAGACGTTTATAAAAGTCCAGACTGAAAAGGCCCTCAGCTTTGGGCTAACCCCTTGTAGGTGCAGTGAATGCTTCTTTATGCTGGTAACCCAGGGGTCAGAACAGGAAGTGTGCAAATTGTATTGATTAACCTTTTCAGTTGTTATACACTTAAACACTTCTTTTGAAATTGCAAAAGGGCTTTCTCATATTTAATGTGTATGCCCCCCCCCCCTCCCCCAGACTCTTTTTCTTATTTTCCTGTATTTTGCTTCATAGAATTCTACAAATTACAACCAGTGGCTTTGGAGGAGCTATTTTTCGATACAGCAGAAAAACTTATAGGTCATCAATTCCTGGTATTTTTAACCTACTGGAGCCCCCTGTAAAGTGGCTGTGTAAGTTTATTAACTAAAATGTAGTCAGACAGTACAAAATAAAGATTGTCTCTATTGTAATTACCTTAATAATAATAAATGTAATACACTCATGTAAAAATGTCAAATCTGTAGGTCAGAAATCTGGTGAATCTGGTAGGCTGCTGTAGCTTCACTGTTCTGAACAATATTGATCCAAAATTCTTCTGTAAATATTGAGTGGAAATGTGCGTACAGCTGAGATCTACATTGAGAATCGCACCAACCAAGTGTGTCACAGGCCGTCCATGTGACAACAACACCCCTAGTTTGGATCCACCAACACAAGAGAAGACAATCAATAATCTTTATTACAGACCCGTTCATAGTAACCAAATAAAGGGGTTTCAATACAGAAACCAACGTTATTGTCTCCTTAAATTAAGGATTAGCCACGAGATGGTTACTCGCTCTGATACTGTCCTCTCCCCTTTACTCCTTTTGCTCCTGGCTTGTGGGAGGACCTCATCACTGTCACACCTGCAGCAAACGCTAGGCACTACGGAGTGAAAACTCCGAAAATATTTTCCACTTGCAGGTGACTAGCAAATTATTCAAAGCACAACCTAGTTAGTGCTTTAATTCAGGGGTATACACTGCCAACACCTCCGCCCCAACTCGCCCTCCCATCTAATTCATAGGCCCACATCTGGCTTTTCTAGGTATGGGTAGAGGGATTTCTATTCTGTTGTTACTATTACAGCGGAATAACTAACAGACACACAAAACCTGACATAACATAACGTAAACAAGGCACAGGAAAAAAACTAAAACAAAACAAACCACAACAACTACACACCAGAGAGGGCAATTGTCAGCTGGCTGGACAGGAGATCCTCCACCGCTGTTGTCCAAATTCCCCAGCACAGCACTTCTTCTTGCAAGCATGGCCCTTCCGACAAGGTGATGGTAGGTGCAAACGGCCCTTATCTGAGTGACGAAAGACCATCTCTGTGCTTTGGTGTCCACACTGTCTGCTTGGCAGACGTTCCCCCCAGGCTCTCCTCAGCTCTACAGGGGAACCCTGTAAAAACCTTTTCCTGTTTTTTTTTTTTTTCCCTGCCGCGCTACGTGGATCGCCTCCAACATCACCAAACATAATTGTCCTGCAAAAACACAGGGTGGAGGTAGGGAGTCCAGAAAGAACAGCAGCTGTGCTATATTTTAGGGATCCCCAATGAATTTTGAATCAATTTCAAATCACATAATATTTCACAACATCACTTCTCGAAATGACGGCACATATGGTCACATTGCCTACGGGCTGAGCAGGGATTTACCCCATGGCACGCTGATCAGCCTATTCGTCTTTTCTTACTAAGGTCGAATCCGGCCTCATCTACGTAAATATACTCCTGATGACTATAGTGGGCATCAAGCCCCACTATCCTCTATGAGTGCATATGGTAGAGTTAGTGATTCCGGCAATGGCAGAGGTTGGGAAAGGAGTGGTTTTTGGGCTTTACTTTCGGTCAGCGAAACAGTATGATTTGAGAATGCTGTGTTTCCACGGGGTTGGTGGCTGGGCAGGAAATGATGTGTATATAACCAGGAAAGGGAGTACTGTCAGCGAAAGCTGTGGGAAAGTGAAAGCAGGGCGTGGGCTTCCCCGTTCCAGGTTTCATTTCCCGTTCCCTCTGAGGAGTGCTTTGGATAGTTTGGTTAGTTAGATAGGGTTAAATGTGTCTCAGGTTAGGGTAGGATTTTTCTGTTAGAGGACAGGCAGGGCAGTGTATTTGTGAGTGCATGTGTCTGTGCGTCGTTTCCGGAGTGGGAGTGATTGCTCCCTGGATGCGGTGGGCCCAGGCAGGGGCGAGCGGATGAGAGACGGATGTCCGCGCATCGCTGGAGACTGCCTGGGTGATTCGAGTTGCCAACGCAACGTACGGTGAAGTGTGTGCAGCAATCCTTGTGTGCGCGAGGGCCGGAACAGCAGAGGTGTACCGCGCTTAGCGTGCTTCCACTGGTGCTTCTTCAAGGCGTCCTTCGCGGGAGGGAAGGTGGCCCCAGCCAGACGGCGTCAGGGAGCCAGCTTGGAGGGAAGCGGCTGGCGGGTAGCTTTTAGTTTTTCCTCTGTCACTCAAACACACTTACTGATACGCTTTTCACATTTTCATAACAGTGAACACAAACTCCACGACAGTGTCACATTTAGAAAAATCACGTGTATTAATTGCAAAATTCAGTAAGACTATCAAAATAGCATACACGTGTTCAAGGATCAAATGAGTGCATCCAACAATATGACAATGTCTCGCAATGAAAGCTCGCCTTACCAGTGTTTAAACAAAGGCTGAAAGAATAGTAAGTATAAGCTTCAACATGAGATTATATCCTCAATCCAAGATCCCTCCTGCTGCAGTAAACTTGAAGCAACTTTGTTACTGTTACTACTGCAGGCTATGCACACACACAGAACCTGTTTCCACATATTTTATGTCAATTTGTCAATTTACATATTGTGCAGTATGTAAAATCAACCCATTCTGTTCACATCCAATGAGATGAGCCATTCTCTCCTCTTTGTTTGGCCCAAAGTTTTCACTGGCATTGCATCTAATGTTCTCCCTTGCAATGCAGCTGGATAAAAATTGCCTGGCATGATGCATCCATCCCCTGAAATCTGCAGCCGGCGTTCATTGCATTCAGCAGTGACATTTGGTCGTGAGGATGGGTAATGTTTACCTTCCATCTCCGTGCTGAGAAGAGTTCAGGAAGGTGGAACAAAGTATTCAATTAAGAAAATTTCTGGATATTTTATCCTGTTGAACTGTAAAGTATACACAGGATTTGCAACCATTGTGTGCGGTAACACACAGCAACGTACGATTCACTGCAAAAGTCCACACCTTGCAAAGTGAATGTGCGAATATACGAATGACCCAAGCTACAATTTATCTATTTACACTTGGCTGGGTCATCTGCCTCTTCCTCTTTCTCTTCCTCCAGCTGTCTTGCAGTGTTTGGTCACGCACCATTGCTTACCAACAAAGTTTGGTTGACAGGTACTCTCTATATACGTTTTGCTGGCTGGTTGAGGATACGCAATTTGCATTTGCTGTGGGAAATGACCCAACTTACATAATTGTATTTGAATTTGAGAATGTGCCATGTGAGATTGCATAGATTGAATTGCATAGAAAATTGAGCTTATGCACAACCAAAGCACAAAATATAAACAATGCAATTACACACTAGACACAAAATTGGATTTGCAAATTCCAAGAATTCCCTGAAATTCTGGGAACAGCTGTGCTTAATTTAAAAACAAACATTTTTGTTTTTTTGTCGCGAAATTGATGTTGGCCCTCTGTGCAGCTGATGATGAGAGAAGTACTTCACTGTGTTTCTCATTAGAGGCCTACGGATATTTGCCCAGATCATGCATTTATTACTCCACAAATTAAATGAAACGCTCATTTTCGTACAATGTGCTTTATGCAATAAGCTAATGTTTGAGGAGTAGCAAAGATGCAAATAGTTAAAGAGGTATTCTTGAAGAATAATAATTCATGTATTCTTGAGATTCATTATAATTTGGATTATAATTAGAAATCAAGTTAACAGATAACACAATTTTATAGTGAGCAAACAAATTATGCTCTTAGTTTCCTGTTTTATTTGAATTGGTGATGGACCAATGTACAGAAAATTACATTTTTGTTCTCAGAAAACACGTTTGAAGGTAAAAGCAAACATTCATTAGGAATTAAAAAAGGGTACTACAAGTAAACCAATAGGCCAAAAAGTAATAATATAGCTATGATTAGGTTCAGTACTTTTCATGAGGTGTTAAGTAAGGTTTATGTGTTTTATGCGATGTGTTAAGTAAGGTTTAAGTGTGTAAATGTGGTTTCCAATCCCTTGCAATATGCAACTCTTGCTGGGATGGCCACCTCTCATTACATCTGACTGACACATGGTGACACCAGATTAAATAATTAAAAACACCATTAAATAAATTAAAATTGACTTCTCTCTCCAGGTCTCTTCCAGAGCTCTGTAGCAGGCACTTTAACCAGTGTCTTACACAGCTCTTTAGCAGGCACTCTCATTCGCACTCTGAACACAACCATTTCACCATGTGATCAAAATGAAATAGCAGTTGTAAGTAAGAGGTCCTTGATTGCAAACGTAATATTTTTAAACGGCCAAATGTTACAATTCTCCAAATTTTACGGATTTCCACTTTGCAAATGAATCTGCCTAATCTTATCTTAACTGCCTTGAGTTATCTCACAGCTCATACAGTTAGAACAGAGAGGAAATTCATTTTTTACAAAGAAAATAAAAACAGACACTTTTGCAAACATAGAGCTGATGGTATTTTTGCTGATACTGGCTCCGGCCAAAACAATGAAAATTGAATCAGTGCATGCAAAAATTTAAATACGAAAAAAACAAAAAAGAAACATGCATCAAACAAGAATGCGAGGCATCTCAATGATTTATGAAGAAGGCCACAGAATGTTTCATACCATGCAAAGTCTTCTATGTGTCCTAATGCTCTGGCTGGCGTCAACGTAATCAAAGCAGAAAGGCAGGCAAGATACAAGGAAGACCAGGAGTTTGTACTTTTGGTCAAGGGAACATCCCTTAACACTGAGACATACATAAAGATTTCAGTGGATAATGTATCTCTTGAGCATGTGCTGATTTTGGCTCAGCGTCACCAGGGACTTCCAAAACATCATATTTACTGAATTCAAAGTTTTATTCTCTTTTTTCTTTTTACTGAAGAACCATTTGAAGAGTGGAGAACAGATGAAAGCGGCTACTTGATTTTTCATTAGCAAAACTATGAATTATTTTTAACTACGCATTGCTATTAACAAAAATTAGAGTTGTTTTTGACTACGGATAACTATTAACAAAAATGAATAAATAGAATTTGACACTAGGAATTAATAAAATAAACCACTCTGACAGTTCACATTCTGAAAAAAAAGTTTTTGTGTATCTTTCTGACTGCACCTCACACCGACGCAGTGCTGCGTTCTTAGCTTTGAGTACAGAACATACACCATGTCTATTCTAAACTGTGCTCCATGATTTATTTATTTTTAACAGAGAATGGTGGGAATCCCCATCTCTTCCTATGTGTCCCTCTGACTAATAAGTCGACAGATGGCGGTGCTACACTGTTGCTAAGCAACAGTTAATCAAACATAGCCATCAGCATGTGGTGGTGTGAAACAACTAAGTGTTGAATTAAAACCTGGGACAATTATTTTGGAGGTTTTTCCCTTCACGCTTATTTGTATCGGGAAGTCTCACTAAGGCACCAAGAATCTTTAAGGAGGCTTATTTATTGTACTTTTTATTTTGTTTATTTTTGTACTGAGCTGTTCTCCCGGCTCCTTCTGTCCAGCTAAAATTATCTCTGCTAATTTTGTAGCTGGGGTAAAGCAGGGTTGGGAACACTTATTCACTTATATTCAGACTACAGCATCATACTGGATGGCATTATGTAGAGTTTCAGCCATGACCCTGGAATGTTTGCTGACAAACTCTGGAGAGAATCACCTAGTGTTCAATGTTACAGTTTAACCATTAAAATGGCTGGAGATCTACATGAGCAATTTAGCTTAGGCACTGTTCCCAAGAGTGCGTTAACGAGGCCCTACACTGCCACAAACAGGATTGAAAACCAGCACAAAATACAGAAAAAAATTAGCGACTGAAGTGAAAATTTTAAAACCTACTGACAGTTACTTAAAAATCCATGCAGACATGCAGACATGACCAAGAACACGCCAGCTGTCATAGCAGCGAGGCAGATGCAACAGAAAGAGCCTTTTATTCAAGGGTTTCTCTTTCAGTTGAGTGAGACATAATTAATTTGTTGTTAAAGGCTGAGGCACCAATAGATTTTGGAATTGCTTGAGGTGATCAAAGAAAGTATTGAACTCGCTACCCAAATACATTAATTCATTACTTTGAACGGTCCAGATTCTTGCGTTCGGTTCCTTGGTTCAGACATCTGTCAGCCATCAGTGGGCATGGCAGTTTCAGATATTTTGAGAGGCCTCTTTCTGAGACGAGAGTGGCTCAACTCAGCATCTAGCACCACTGTTTGTGGTTTTCAAAGACTTTTCAATGCAAGTGAAAACAGTAGTTAAAAATAATAACAATGCCAGTAAGAAGAAGAAGAAGAAGAAGAAGAAGAAGAAGAAGAAGAAGAAGAAGAAGAAGAAGAAGAAGAAGGAGAAGGAGGAAGATGAGGAGGAGGAGGAGAAGGAGAACGGATTGTATTTATATTATACTTTTACATTGCTGCAGGGATCTCAAAGCACTTTAAAGTGAAAGGGGGGAAACTCACCTCATCCCACCACCAAGCTGATGGATAGCAGTTATTTTTGATGCCAAAATGCTCACCACATCTCAGATGAGGTGGACAGAAAGATTGAAAGTTGAGTGTATGCTTAAAAATATTCAATGGCCTTTAAGGAGCCTGGCTCAGTGTTTTGGACAACGCAACAATAGTCCCTTATAACCACAGGCACAAGTCATGTCACACACTGCTTGACCAACAGGTGGAATTGCCACTTGACTGCAGCTCTGATTTAGGGGTCCAGTTGCGCCGATGATGAGTTTAGAGACCTTTACGGTTGGAAGAAACCTGGAAGAGAACACTTCATTGTGAAGAGACTTGAAAGGTGCCCGTGTTGATTCTGAAGGAAGATTACTGATGGGAGTGGGCTGAATTAAAATGTATTGAATTCAGTATCAGTGTGGGTTCTTCCCAGATGAGGGCTTGCTACCGGCCCTAAGCTATTGCTTATTGATATTTTGGCACTATTCAGTAAATAAATCTTCATATTTGATGCAGTGACATTTACGGAAATGAGCTGCGGTCCGAGGTCTTTCAAACTCTCGCCCCTATCCAGTGCAGAGTTGAACTCAATTTGGCTTCTCTGTAATTATGTTCGGAAGCACTTGTCGATTCGTATTTTCTGGTAAAGTAGCTAAGACAGCCAATTTCTGTTTTTACTTTTGATGGGGTTTGTCACAGACTGGAACCCAATTGAATCATGCCCTTTAAAGTAGATGTAGATGGAAGTTTGAAAAAGTCCATGGAGCATTGCTATAGGATATGAGATCACAAAAGGAGTGTTCTTAGGTCAATGCAATTACCCCGGAGGATGAATGCTTAACAACAATAAAAAACTATACCATTTTCACTTTTGTCTTGAATAACAAACCAAAATCTGCGCGAGGAAACATGACAGAAAATGTGAAGATGCAGCAACGCAAACCGGAGTGGAACAGAAAAAAAATGTGTAAGAAATGAGCAGTGAAGTTCAAGCTTATTACTGCAGTTCAGTCATTACTCAACTTCACGTAATAAAAAGTGCAGTTAATAGAAATAATCTCAAAGTGCTTTACATGACAGTAGAAAGCCAACACGGCTAAAACAGGGGCAAAAAGAACCTTGAAGACAAGGTCAAGAACAGAAGAGCAGTTGAAACCTGATATAGAAAATGCTGGATTGACGGCAGTTGTAAAAACTGTAGTCAATCTGGGTCCTCAAGGCGCTTGCTTCTGTGAAGGCTTGCAAACATATTCTTATTGATCTTATCTATGTTTCGTCTGCATAGACAGTACAGAGTCACACCTGTGAAAATTTGAATTCTCAGAACCATTAGCTGGTATTTTCTGTGACTAAGCTCAGAACCCAGCAGGAATGGGTTGCAATCTGGGCTTGAAACTCAGCGGGAATGGGCAGCAGCCTGGCCATGGTAATGATGAATGAGTGGTCGGTGTGGTGAGTCGGACATTAACGAGCAAAGTCAGCACTGGAGTTCAGGTGAGGGTTGGTGAAGCCAAACCCCGCCCCAAATTTCTCATCTTAACTGCAAAAAAAGTGTGTTATTAAAGAAAGGACCCGTTGGTGTCAAGGGAAATGATGCCATTAAATGTGTAGTGAGCATTTTAATCTGAGAGTATTCCCTTCACTCAATCTCCCTCCTTCTGCGCTGTAAATCCCCTCAGTATCATATACATGGACAAAGGATTATTTGAATGCCGACACCTCACTCTCCTAATTTCATACTAAAGCCTCCTTGTTTCTGACTGACAGTCAACATATGTGTTGATGCTTACACCATGTCCTTCACGACTTCACACCTCGCTGTTCCGTGACGAGTCGAGTGTTTGTTTCTGCGACTGCCTTCCCTCTGTTCAGAGGTCTCTCTCTTGGGGAATAGCGAAACAAGAGATCTACCACCAAACTCAATGCCGTCAATCAAGTCATATTTGCAGCTTTGTTTCTAGATATTTCCAGACATCACACAGGCTGTTACTATTCCATTATATTTTATTTATTCAAATGAAAACAGACAAAAAACCCCAGACATCCTTATTCGATGAATAAAATAAAATAAAATAAATCAGATCATTTAATAAGAAGGTGAAGAACAGAGAGGACTGGGAAAAGAGAGGAAGGCAGCTTCGGAGCGTTTGTATATAGTATCCATGGAAACGACGGTAACTGTCTATTTGTCTGGTCTAAATGTTAAGTCTGAGAAAAATTATATTATCAATACACATTTGAACAAAGGATAAATGCACATCTCCAGTGGAGATAAATACCAATCGACAAACTGTTGAAATAATTTTCAAGAGGAATGTGCGCACACATTCATTAACCCCTGCCCACATCCAACGACCTCAGCACACATCCAACGACCTCCTGAGTGCCATAGAAAGCTACTCCCACACTGTCCAGAACTGCTGATGTCACAAAAGGTAAGTATCCATCAATCAATCAATCAAATTTTTTATAGCACATTTTTACAAATTGAATTTGTCACAAAGCGCTGAACAAGTTACACTGGAAGAAATGTTTGGGACATGTTCCAGGGTTTCCCTGATTCCCTGATCCCAGATGCAACCGAGAGAACTAATGGAAAATGGCATTGTAATAGGGACATAGAATATACTGAATAATAAAGTTATTCAATGAAGAGCAGATAGAGCTTAGCAGCTTCAGCACTTTGAGGAAGGTGTGAGGGACAGCCATCATTGCATTACAGGTGATTCCTTCTCAGTTCCTGGTTCTTACTGTCAGGACTCACTGGAATGAAACCCCTTGTCGGCTAGGCCAAAGTTAATCTCTCCCATTCCAGAGAGGAAAAAGTCCAGTCAAGCAAAAATGTATTCAGCAGCTGACCAGCAAGGGGACAGTTAAAGTATAGTATAGACTGTGCGTGTATCTGCACTGTGCAGCAGAGATCCACAATCAGTGTCAGTGTCCAAGGC